>CAKNYM010048136.1:30490-41280 GCA_932195095.1 Andricus curvator | reverse complement strand
AGAGATGCCGCTGGTGAGACTTGCCGCATTTTTGCCATCTTTAGAACGACTTAGAAAATTTTCTTGGGGGCGAGATGCCGCTGGGTAGACGTGCCGCAGTTTTGCCATCTTTAGAACGACTTAGAAAATTTTCTTGGGGGTTTTGCCACTTTGATGTAGACTTGAACATTTTTCCCGGATGAGAGATGCCGCTGGGGAGATTTGCCGCGGGTGAGAGATGCCGCAGATGTGACAATTATTCCTGTGAGGCTTGCTGCAGTTTTGCCATTTTATATGGACTTGAAAATTTTTTCCGGATAAGAGATGCCGCCGGGGAGACAATAAGTCCTGGGAGACTTGCCGCAGTTTTGCCATTTTCATTTGGACTTAAAAAAATTTGTTGAGGGGAGAGATGCCACAGGGAGGCTTGCCACTAGCGAGAGATGCCGCAAAAATATCAATTTCACTGTGAGAAATGCCGCGCGGGAGAGAAGCCGCTGGGTAGAGATGCCGCAGTTGTGACATGCCGCAGATGTGACATGCCGCAGATGTGACATGCCTCAGATGTGACTTGCCGCAGGTGTGACATGCCGCAGGTGTGACATGCCGCAGAGAGACTTGCCGCATGTGAGATGATATGGACCCTTCTGTTACAATGAACAACTTTTAAACTTACGGTAGTGTTATATTTCAAATTAAAACCTCATAGAAACAATGCAACTTTATCTAAGTTCATCACACGGTTGAGTCTAAACTTACGGATATGGCAAGGGGAAGGGGGAGCTGGTCAATAGATCAATCCACGACGCGAATAGTTACATAAAATTTAGTACTGTTATATTCCTAATATAAAAAATCCTCTCATAAAGAAGGAAAATAATTTTGTTGAAAAATTTAAAAACGATATTAATAGGTTATGGTAGGTCATGAAAGGTTCTTAATTTGGGCAATCGATGCGTCTCGAAGACGCCGACAAATATACTACATTTAGTATTGTAGTATTTTGAATAGCAAAAAAGTTATTCTCATGTAAACAGAATAAACCATTATTTTGAAACTTCATAAATCAATACTGGTAGGTCATAAAAGTTTCAACAATAGCTCGTTCGATGCGCTCAAAACGCGTACAATTATGCTAGATATCGTATTGTTGAATTTTGAATATCAAAAAAGTTTTTCTCATATAAACAAGATAATTTTTGTTGTTTAATCTTTAAACGCAGAAAAGCTACTTCTAAATGGTCGATCTAGCTCAAAATCCTATCGGACCTGGATATCAGTCGGAGCTACAATTCTTCCAAATTTCATGATCAAGGCTCTTTTACTTTTCGAGATATGGTGAACAGAAAAAAGTTACACACACACGGACATTTTTAAAAATTGTGTTTTCGAACTCCTGGGGTCGAATTATATCGAAATATGTCCAAAAATTATATTTGAAAATTGAAGTCATTACAAACCTCCCGCTATGAGGAAGCAATAGATATATCTAATATGATGTTTTACACAATTGTCCAGATTTATGTGTATGTGTGTTACAATTTTCTTGTCGCCACAATATCTGGAGATTATTTATAGATAAAGTCATGAAAGGTACATTTATTCTCTTCTTCAATATCTCAATATCTTCAATAATATCTTCAATATCTCAAAGAAACCACAAGGATTTTACATAATATTAAGTTTACATTTTTTTCATATTTTTCTTATTTCCAGAAAATCTTCTTTTAACTGTAACTTCTAATAATCATAATTAAACCGTAATGCATAAAGAAAAATTATTCGTCGTGTGAACGCGAATCGATTGACTTGATAAAATGATCAAATTTTGTTTAGTTACAATATTTAAACAGTACCAAATTGTTATTTTATTTTAAAAACTTATAAATTTTTACATTTTGACGTTTATGTATTCCGAAAACAAATATTCCTGGAATAATAGATTGAATTATGGTAGTACTTTATTAGAAAATTTTACTAATCTATAATTTTGAAAGAAATCAATTATTTGAGTAAAATTATTAAATCATTAAATAAATGCCTCTTACACATAATTCCTCTTTGAGGAACAAATCATACATTTGTTAAACAAGCAAGCAAAGCGCTCATGAAATGAACACAAAAGTTGATACAAATACAATGCTTTAGTTACAGAGCTAGTTTTTATTTCTATTTATTAAACCTACCTTTATGGTGTTTTTTACTTATTTTAATTCTTTGATCTTATAATTTTTCTTGAAGAATATTAATTAGGTAATTAATTTTATGTCTTCATTTGATAGTTGTATAATGATATAATATTTATAAATTTAATTTCAATAATGGCTTTCTATGTTTGCTCTATATACTGTTTGCTTATGTCTTTGAATTCAGGAAAAAATTCCTTATACCTAACAAATTGTCAACTGCGTATAAATTTCGACGAAAATAAATTAAGGAAACTTGCAGGATGTAGCATACAATTTATTCATTTTCTTTAATGAAGGTTATCTGTTTCAAGTAGGGTAATCTGTACGGTGATTGGCCACTCAAGGAAATTTTCCAGTTCAACAATTTGTAAGAAAAAACTAGAGGTGCCGAACGAAATTATAAAATACACAAATGGATAATCAATTATAGAATGTACATAATTACCATAGTAAGTCAAGCGTTAATAGTAGTTGATAATTTATCTTTAAGGAAATTAACAATGTCAAAAATTTCTAAGTATTCCTTCATATAAACATATTTAAATGAGGTGGCTAATCATTGGGGGGTTGCCAACCATTGTACCAATTACCCCAGAAAAAGGAAGTTATGGCTAAGTATGTTTCTATTTTTATCTCTTTAGTAGGTATTTAATAATTAATTCTTAATTAAATTTAATAACAATTACAAATTAATAAATAGTCAAAATGCTATACACATTTTCTGCGGTTCAAGAATTTTAGTTTATATTTTATTTTCAGTGCATTGCTTACCGCGTGACTCGAGTAAATTATAGGAGTTCATTTTATAATTGTGATCTTTTCTGATGATAATCTGGCGACATTATCTGACTTATAGAAGTTATTTATTGTAGACATTATGAATCCATTAGATCTAGAACAATAAACGTAAACAGTAATATAATATATTCCAAAATAGATTTTATTATTTATTCACATAAGATTATTAATTTTTTAGATCGTAATTATTTTCTTTTAATTTAATTATTATCTTTATTAATTATATTATATTTTACCAGAGAAGTATAGTCTGAATCGAATTGTATTCCATATGTTATTTCTTAATAATAAAACAAAGTATTGTAATAATTATTGTAACTGAGTTTTTTTTGCTCTCACATTTGGAATAATTTTTGAATTTATAAATTTCCGTTTTATGCAGTTATTACTCTGCGCTTGCGCTTTTGGGTCTTCATCCTGAAACAGGATGAAGAAACACAATTTTAGATATACCGTGAACTATTCAGACGTCGCGCAGTTGCTTCTTGAAGAGGATGAATTCAGCAAAGCACTTTTGAAAAATGTATTTGAAAGTTCATGTTTTGCAAGGACAAAAAAATCAAGTTAAAATTGTTAAAAGTTTGAAACTGTGACTTTATTTTACAAATTATTTTGTGCAACTTAAAACAGTGTTTCTAAATAACTTCCCCATATCACGAAGCATTTTTTGCAAATTATTTTTTAATCCATAAAGAAAGATGAAGGCTGCCATGGTTTAAACGAAAAAGAATCTTACTTCATTGAATCTTCACTCCTTCATTTTAAATTGGAATATTTGAAAAATGTAGGGAGTTTCTATCTGGTTATAGAATGTTGAAAGTTTCATCGATCATCGATAGAAGGTAATGAAAGATTTTTAAAATAACATCTAAATGTTAATTTCAAAAATATATTTACAGAAATTAATGATAATTTAAAGTAAATGTGGTCTACAAAGTAAACAAAGAGTCTTATATCTTCTTGTATCTTTTACTTCATAGTTAAAAATTTGAATGAAAATGATAAATATACTTAAGAATTTAAAAATAATTAGGGATCATAAGAATGTATATTTGAAGGGTCGGCGGGGATAAAGGCGTGAGTGCCAAATTTTGTAAATTCGTTTTACTGGTTTAAAATAGTCGTTTTGACCTAACTCATGTTCCCATAGATGATTATGGTCTAGTTCATTTTAGAAGTGGGTCAAAAACCATGTTTGGTATTTTTTAAAAGTAATTACTTCTTTTTGCCTCTGTTCTTTTTACGATACGCAAATACTTTCTAGTTTTTTTTAAATAAAAAAGTAAAGCTACTCTTTGTGTGCCAATATTTTTGTTTCTGGAGATGCGCGGAAAATCTTTCAAGATGTTCATTTTATGCTTCGAAAGTTATGCAGCTTTTCCTGTGTCAGGTCCGGCGTTTTTTTGGTACGCGCCGTTCTTTGACCAGGATTTTCTCGCGGATTTTTGCCTTTTTTTAAACGCATATTTCGCAAGTAAATAGAGCTAAGTAACAGCTTGAAAGTATTTTTCTTTTTTTCCTAATTGAAAAATTGAAAAGTTATGCAACTCTTTCTGAGTCAAAATCGGCGTTTTTTGGGATGCTCTCTTCCTTTGTTAAGGTTTTCCTCGGAGATAGTTGTTTTTTTCAAAGTTATTTTTTCAAAGCGCTTTTTCACGATTCAATAAAGCCTGATAATAACCCAAGCCGTATTTGTAGTTTTTTGATTAAAATTAAATGCGTTAATATTCGACAGTCTTTTTTTGTGTCTCCTGTAAAATTCGCGTTTTGGTACTTACGCCCTTTTGCCCTCCGATCCTTCATTTACTGTTTTAAATATGATTCAATCTGAGAGGTTGTTACATTGTACGTAAAAGTCTAACTTTTCAGGAAACTTAAAAAAAATGATATGGGGTATTTTTTAACACATTGTAAAGACGGGTCAGAAGTCATCTGTTGTCATGCGAAAGACGCATTACACATTCACGTGATTCGTGTGGTGCGTGAATTTCTCACTGTGCATTTTTTACGACGTATCCATTGACGCTTGCAACAATAAAAAAAACAAGATAATTATTCAGAAAAATTAGATCCTCCTAAGATATTAAAACAAAACAAATTTGGTGGTTGCCAAAAAGTAAACCATTTTAGAGAATGAGATTTTCGAAAACAAATAATTTTCCATACCGCTTAAAAATTTTTTTTTTTTTTTCGTGTTACAAGAAAGTATGAAAATATAAAACTAAGAGATCAAGGAATGTATTTGTTATGTATATAAATTTAACACGTTGCTAAAGATGCTGTGACAGGATATTCGACTATGACAAAAACAAAACAAAAATCAGAATCTTTTAAAAATATGTGGAAAACAGATAAAAATATTTTACTACAGAGCGTTATTGATCACTGTGATTTGGAATCAACGTTGACAAATTGATTCTTAGCTATTACTCAAATCTTCGTAAGTATTAAATTAACAATTTCAACCTGAATTATGGATCAATAATATTTGTGAATCTCAAATATTTACAAATGGTGTTAATATTATATAGCAATTTTTAATTTTTAGTTTGGGACAGCTGCGTGAGAAGACATTTTTCGTACTTTTTTATTTGTAATTCCTGAAAGAGGTCGTCTAAAGTTTAAAAACTTTACTAAATAGTGATTTGATGGCTGGAACTTAAAGTGGTCAACTTTTTGGCAATCATCGATTTAAACTATTTGTTATCAATGAAAATTATTCTGAAAACAAATTCTTATTGGAGTCTTTAAAAGTGCATTAAATTTTTGGATATTTTGTGATCTCAAGAAAATTAATTAAGCGCAAAACATGTTGGGTAGAAGAAGTTAACGACAAATAAAACTATTATAAAGGCAGAATATGTGGATATTTTAGGCAACATTAGTTTTATTGAAAAAATGACAACAACCGTTTATACCTAGACATAAGACCTGTTTATGGCCATTTCTTAATTCCTAAAATATTTTATTCAACCGATACATTTGTATTTATTTATTCATTTAAAAAATTGAAAATATATATTATAACTAAAATTGGTCATAGAAGGTTTCTTAATATATTAATCGATTTGTTTCGTTGAAGTATTGCAAATGCGAATTTTATACAGTACATATTGTTTAGTTACATAAATAAAATAAACTGTATAGAAATAACTTTATCCGATAAAAAATCCCTCCAATTTCGGTTGACCCTTGAAATAAATTGCTATATAATGACCAAAGCCATTTCATACGAGAAGGTCTAATTTAAAATCGATCAGTGATAATATTTTTTCCGAGAATAACAGAAGACATGAGTTTATCAAATATACATTTTTTCATGCATTTTTAAAAACTGTTCTTGAGAATGCTGTTTTAAAGTTTAAATACAGTTAGTATATGTAATGAAAATAAAAAAATTAGACAAAGTAGGCGCCATGCGCCTACAAAAAAGGGTTTTGTAGCCTATAGCCCTATATAAATTTTGGGTCCTTTGTCTATTTTGGCCCCAATATCAATTTTGAACCTTATGTATATTTTGGCCCCTATATCGGCTTTGGGCCCTATATCAATTTTGGGCCTTATGTCGAATTTATGCCCTGCGTATATTTTGGGCCCAATATCAATTTTATACCCTATACCAATTTTGGACCCTATGTATATTTTGGGCCCTATACCGGTTTTTGGCCCTATAATAATTTTGGGCCCTATGTCTATTTTGGGCCCTATGTCGAATTTGGGCCCTGTATCTATTTTGCGCCCTATATCAATTTTGGGCCCTATGCCAATTTTGGATCTTATGTCAATTTTAGGTCCTATGTCGATATTGGGTCCTATTTGAGTTTTGGGCCCTATGTCCATATTGAGGCGGACGGACGGACGGACAACCGACCGAAACTATAAGGGTTTCTGCCCGGGGCTACAAAACCCTCAAAATCGACAATACATTCAAAAAACTTAATCGACACAGATTATTTTCTCCAAATAATTAAAAAATTGATTTTTCCTTTATGACGGTCAGTCACTTAATCATATTTTTCAGATAACAATGGTAAAGACATTTGACGATTTGCAGAGAGAATTTGAAATTTTCCAGGAACAACAGAGAATTAAGTGCGATCGGCTTTTGAAAGGTTAGTGTATATTTCGTGAAGGCATTGTAATTGAAAAATATCATGCTAACGAACAGCAACAAAATAGTTCTACCCGCGCCCACCCTCTTTGCTGTACGTAATTTATGGTTTCCAGAAATAATACGACATGGAACTTGAAACTAATGGAAATTTTTTGTATTTAAGATAACATCATTTTGAAAACGTAATTTTCAAAATTCTGAGTGTAATAGTTTTAACATAGGATCTTATATAAACGGAAGAAAACAATATTTCAGATACAAATTTAAAATTTTCAAATTTCGCAAGACCATAAGGACCATAAAAGATGACTTTTTAACAAATTATTTGAATTTTCAACAAAATAATTTAATTTTCAACCTAAAATGATGAATTTTCAACAAAAAAGTGTAATAGTTGATATTTAAATAAAAAAATATGAATTTTCATAAAAAAAAGAATTTTGAAACCTAAAAGACGAATTTTCAACAAATAAAGATTTTTCAGTCATGAAAGAAAAAAAAAGTTCACCTTAATTGTTGAGCTAAAAATATAAATCTTAAAAAAAAAATGATTTCTGAACAAAGTGCTTCAACAAAAATTTTGAAACAACATAGTTGAATCCTCAAAGAAGATCAATTTTTAACCGAATAGTTGCATTTTTATCCAAGAAAGATGAAATTTCTGCTACAACAGATGAATTTTTAAATCAAAAAAACAAATTTTCCAAAAAATATTTGAATTTTGTTCCAAAAAAGATTTTAGTTTGACTTTACAACATAAAAATATGAGTTTTAAACAAGAAGTAAATTTTCTACGAAATAGTTGAATTTTTAACAAAACAGTTGAATTTTTAACCAAAAAGGATGACTTTAACAAAATTGTGGAATTTTTAAATCAAATAGTTGCATTTTTATCCAAGAAAGATTCTACTAAAATATATGAATTTTTTAATTAGAAAGATCAATTTTCAACAACAATAAAAAATAGTTGAATTTCCAACCCAAAAAGACAAATTTTCAACAAAGCAGTTGAATTTCCAACCAAAAAGGATGACTTTTTAACAAAATTGTTGAATTTTCAACCAAACAGTTGCATTTTTATCCAAGAAAAATGCAATTTCTACTGAAATAGATGAATTTTTAGATTAAAAAGACGAATTTAAAAAAAAAATAGTTGAATTTTCATCCAAAAAAGACGAATATTTAAAAAAACAGTTGAATTTTCTACCAAAAAGGATGAATTTTCAACAAAATTGTTAAATTTTTAAACAAATAGCAAAATTCATAACTAAACAGATAATCTGCAGGAGGAAACAACTGCAAAAAAAAAAAGAAATATAAATATGTATAAATATAGAAGGCAAATAAATTACTAACAAGAATATTATATTAGGGTTAACGCAAATCGAAAATTTTTAAATTTTTTCTGCTTAACAGTTATTTAAAGTTATAGAAATTCCCTGACTTTTGCAAATTTTTTTTTCTAAATCCCTGACTTTTCCCTGGCCAATAAATTTTCCGGACTTTCATCAAAATTGTTGTTCGCTAGGTTCGTTTTTCACTCACCAGGTTTCTTTGGCGCGTAAAATTAAATTCATAGATATTAAATTTCTGTACAATTACTGGGAGTTATTTGTTTCATTTGTAAATTTCCAAAATTACGTACACGAATGAAGCACCCCCCTCCCCCACGCCCTACCGTAAAAAATCGTTACAAAAGTCTCTCCCCTCGTGAGCTGTTACGTAATTTAAGTACGGTCCCTTATGTTAGGTAGATAATTTCCCAAAAACCATTTAAAAATGGAACTCAATGAATTTAAAAAAAAGTCAATTTATAATAATTTTTAAATTTTTATTTTTATTCTAGATATTATGAACTTGACCAAAACTGACACAAGGCCTTCTTGTTCGCCCTTTTTCGACTCAATATTATGTTGGCCTCGAACAGTAGCTTCTCAAGTTGCAACATTACCATGTCCTCCTCAGTCTTTGCCGAAATACACTTCAAACACAATCCGAGCTTTTAAAGAATGTTTGCCAAATGGGGAATGGTTTAGAGATACAAAAGGTGTTTCATGGAGCAATTATTCTCTTTGTATTTCATCTGATGGACAATTTATAACTGCCATCACCGATCTCAATCGCGATACTACAGAATATGAAGAAAGAATCATTAATTCTACACTGGCCATTGTGAGAGCTTTCACATTATGTTATGTAAATGAAAGGTTATCATGTGTGTACACTAGGGTGGTCCAAAAATGCATTAGAAATTTTTTTTCTCGAACTTTCGCGTATATCCCTCCAAATTTGTTCGGATCCACAAAAAAATAATTCATCTGACATTTAGCCACAGAATACGAATAAAAAAATTACTTTTTGAATTTCACTAGTTTTGCGAGTTATTTGCGCTAATTATTATTTTCCTGCTCTTTCTTTCAGTACAAGCTGTTTCTGATACATAAGATATTACTTTATACTGATCATTATATGTCCGAATGAATTAAAAAAAAAGTATTATTGTTTATAGCAATTTTCTCTTAGAATTAGAAAGTCGCGATTCTAACTGCATTTTTAACTTGCTTACAACTTTTCAGTTAGAGCAAGGAAATAATCAATCAGAGTTCATAAAAATAATTTATTATTTTCAATAATATTCTATTTGAATAATGCTAGAAAGTTGCAGTCTTTGCCTGGAAATTAAATAAATTAACATTTAAAAAATAATTTTTTAAATAATATTCCATTTTTTCAGAATGAAGACTTTTTACTCATTTTACTCACTTGTTCAAAACAATAATTTAAACCCTCAGTAACTACTTCAAGGAAAAGTTACATTAAATATGATTCATATTGAAAATTTGAAGAATATTTTAAATATCTGATCCTATTTCAGAAAAATACATCCACAAAAAAGAAAGAGTTTCTGTAAAATATTATTCTTTCTGATGTTTATTTATTTGTTCATAACTAAAAAGCCAGAGAAAAAATACAAATTTCATAAATAAACTGCAACTTTCTGACATTAATACACTGAAACTTGGATTTAATACCGGTTTCTGGAATGACTTGCAGTGGCCTTCATACTAAATCCAGACCGTCCAAACGTAAACATTCAGGGCCGCATGAGTAGATTCTGTTTGATTTGGACGCATGGCGCAACCTGATGCAACTAACGCGCTGAGAGTGCGGCCCTCATGTTGTTTGCCATGCTTGACTGAGCATCGCCTTTCTTTCGGCCCCGCGGCTCCTGTCATCACGAAACCGCCGAGGCATCAATTCTCGAAACAAAGTACATAAATCCGGACTGATTATATCCAAGTTCCAGTGTATAAGAGAAGATAGTTATAAAAAATAATATATGGTTTAAGCAATTAATTTGGTTAAATTGCATTAATTATTAGCTCACTTTAAGTAAAAAGTGGATAAAAAGTTGAAAATTTCAGAAAAAAATGCAACTTACTAGCATTACTATAGGAGAAGATAGTTATAAAAAGTAATAATATTAAAAAAATATATAATTGTTAAATTTCATTAACGAGGGTAAGAGCACCAATTCTTGGCACCTTAGCCTTATTATTGGTATGCCAAAAACCGAAGTGAATTTATTTTATCTTGGTGGATACATACTTCATTGCACTGAATAATTAATATATGCATTATATGTAAAAATGATAGTAGAATTAACTTAATTGAGGCAAAAAAAAAATGAGGCTACAAAAATGTATTAT
>CAKNYM010048136.1:17092-30390 GCA_932195095.1 Andricus curvator | reverse complement strand
GGGGGATTGGTGCTCTTACCCTATTACTTCACTCTAAGTGAAAAGTGGATAAAAAGTTGAACATTTCAGAAAAAACTGTAACTTTCTAGCATTATTTAAAGAGAAGATCGTTTAAAAATCATAAATTGTTTAAAAAATTATTTTTTACGTTTTATCAATTATTGTATGTATACCATTAAGCCATTTCCCTTTCAGGGTAGGCGTGACACTACCCGATTCGAGTAGTGTTTCTAGGTTAGTTTCTTGTAGTAAATAACTACAAGTGCGGGCTCACCACACCCACGATGTGCCAACAGCACTCAGTTTTCTCGAATGGTCACCCATCCAAGCACTAACCGCGCCCAACGCTGCTTAACTTCAGTGATTTGACGAGAACTGGTTTTTTCAGCGTGGTATGGCTGTTGGCATTAATATTACTTTACTATAATTGAAAAGTGGACAAAAAGTGGAAAATTTCAGACAAAAACTGTAACTTTCTAGCGTTATTCAAAGAGAATATTATTAAAAATAATAATGAATTATTAAAACAATTATTTTTAATAATCTAAATTGATTATTGCTTCGCTCTATTTGAAAAGTTGAAAGCAAGTTGAAAAATGCAGACAAAACCGCGACTTTCTAACTCTAATCTAAGAGAAAAATACTATAAACAATAATAAATCATTAAAAAAATTTATTCAAACATCAAGTTATCAGTAGAGAGTAATATTTAATGCATTAGAAACAATTTTTACTCAAACAAACCACAAAAAATAATAAATAGCGCCAAAAACTAGCAAAATCCAATTTTTCACGTATGGGGGTTTTTGGGACCCTATAAAACAGACTTATGGGAGTGAAATTCAAAAAGTAATTTTTGATTCGTATTTTGTGGCTAATTGTGAAGAGAGATGTTGTGTATCAACTCAACACACCTAATATTAAGTATTCTGAATACAATTTACAAAAATGTCTTTTTTTCTTATAGGAAATATGTGTTAAACTCCGTGGGGCTTACGGGACCTTTAAATATTGCAGAGTTTCTTATTCCTGGGCAGAAACTATTACTGTTTCGGTCGCGTGTCTGTCCGTCCGTCGTACTTTTTTCCAAGGAGGGGAAATGGGGGGAGGAAAATGTAGGGGAAGTAGGGTTGGGAAATTATGTGAGGGGAAGTTTTAGAAGACGTAATTAACCTTTTTTTTAAGAAAAATAATATCAAAAAATAATTTTACGAAACCTTTTTTTGTAGGCACTCGGCGCCTACTTTGACGCGATTATGTTTTCCCCCCCCCCCCGGGCGGGGGGGGGCGCCCCCCACATGAATACAAATTCGGAGAAAAAAAATGTACACCTTCCACTAATTTTAGGGGTTCCTAATTTCTTAAATATGTTCTTAGTAGTATATGAATATATTTTTCAGAAATTACCAGTACTTCATTTCAAGAAAAAAGTATATTTTTAATGGCCTTTTAATTTTAAGTTGTTCAATATTAAAGTTTGCAATGTTTAATAATTCTACAATTCCGAAAGGATACAGGTTTGAAATCATCCATTCTCAAACACTTGCAAATATTTAATATAATCAAAAATTTTAACTTTGGAAAAGTGTAGAACGGTGCGGTGCAAACCGAACATCAAAGTACCCCTCAAACTAGTAAACTTTTATTTTATTTTAAGAAACCAATCGTTAAAAAAAAAATTGTTTCATCAGGTGTTTTTAATTCACCAATTGGTTTTTTAGAAATGGTTACCAATAATTAAGACTGTCTCCCAAGTGGGCTATGCAACTTCCTTCACATTTTTGATAATCGCTTTTCTCACTTTTTCTCTGCACAGGTAGGTACCAGTACACTTTTTGTTATTAGACACAATCAGTTACATTGAAGTAATATTTGTGAAAAATATCTAAAATAACTTTTAAAAAACTGATGCAAAAATTATTCTAACACTCTTGTTTCCAGAAAGCTGCAAAATCCGCGAAACAGGTTGCACATGCATCTGTTTGCATCTTTCATTGTTCGAGCATTCATGGCTCTTTTCAAAGACTGGCTGTTTCTTGAAGGAACAGGACTTTCTACAGATTTTGTCTACGTAGACGGGGAAAAAATGTTCATTAAGGAACACAATGTAAGTTAATATTGAATACGGCTGCGAAGTACTATGGACGTATTCACTATGGGTGTATTTATTTGTGCTCATTTTATGAGCATTTTGCTTCCTCATAAGTATCAAATAAATTTGCTTTCTCATAGAGGGAGGTTTTCTCTAACAAAAGAAAAAAATTTATACTTTCAATATTTTTCAAGCTTATCTTTCTATCTTTCCGAAAATTTTATTTTCAAAAAATCAGAGGGCCCATCAAAATGTAAATGGATGTGTTCTGTTACAATGAAGAGCTTTCTAACCTGCGGTAGTTTTATATTTCAAATTAAAACCTCATTGAAACAATGTAACTTTTCTTAAAGCTTTCTGAGTAGCTATTGATTAATCAATAATGGTCTTCAAAAGTTCGCCAATAGATCAACCCACGCGTATCGAAGACGTGAACAAATATATGATATACATTATAGTTGCATTCCCAATACTAAAAAAGTTTTCCTTATGCCAACAAGATAAACAATATATTTGTTAAAGTTATAAAACGATATTGCTAGATCATAAGAGGTCATAGAAAGGTTTGTCAATAGGTCATTCGACGTGTCTCGAAGACGCAAACAAACACTTCAGAGACAGTACTGTGGTACTTCTAATATGAAAAAAGTTTTTCTCATATAAATAGAATACACCATTTTTTCGAAACTTCATAAATCGGTACTTTTCTGTCATAAAAGGTTCACCAATAGGTCAATCGATGAGTCTCAAGGACGCGAACAAAAACTCTACATGTAATATTGTCGTGTTTTGAATATCAAAAAAGTTTTTTTCATATAAACAGAATAAACAATTTGTTTGAAACTTCATAAATCGGTACTGGTGGGTGATGAAAGGTTCATCAATAGGTCAATCGATGCGTCTCAAGGACGCGAACAGAAACTCTACATGTAATATTGTCGTGTTTTGAATATCAAAAAAATTTTTATCATATAAACAGAATAAACCATTTTTTTGAAACATTTAATAAATCGGTACTGGTGGGTTATATAAAGTTCATTAGTAGGTCAATCGATTCGTCTCAAGGACGCGAACAAATACTTTACATGTAATATTGTCGTATTTTGAATATAGAAAAAAATTTCTTATATAAACAGAATACACCATTTTTTGAAACTTCATAAATCGGTACTACCAGTACCGATATCGTGTTGTTGTATTTTGAATATCAAAAAAGTTTTTCTTATATAAACAAGGTAAAATTATTAATTTTAAATCTGTAAACACAAGAAAAAACTACTTCTAAATGGGCGATCTAGCTCAGAATCCTATCAGACCTGGATATCAATCCGAGCTACACTTCATTCAAATTTCACGATTATAGCTCTTTTACTTTTCGAGATATGGTGAACAGAAAAAAGCTACACACAGACACATAAACACACGCGGACATTTTTTAGAAACTTTATTTTCGAGCTCCTGGGGTCGAATTATATCAAAATATGTCAAAAAAGTATATTTGAAAATTTAGGTCATTAAAAACCTCCCTCTATGAGGAAGCAATAGTGAATAGAATACGACGAATTTGATAAAATAGCGTAATGACACCAATATTATGGACCACCCGTCAGTAGTGGGCCTCCCCTTTTAATTCATGCTTGAGAATATTTAACAAGAAAATAAATATCAAAGTTGTCTCTTCCATGCATTTTATATTTGTTAATCAACTTGACAATCACTTTTTATGTATCTTTATATATGATCCTTCCCCATAAGAGGCTCACTACTTGAAGGCCGTTCAAATAGTACATAATTCTTTTTTTTTTTTTGGAGGGGGGGGGCTCCTCGAGCGTTACGCTAATGTTGAAGTTACATACACTTACTATAGAAAACGCGTTATGTATAAGGGGGGGGGGGCACAACATTGCCAGAAAAAAATAGTTACGTATTTTTTTAACGGTCCCTGATGTCTTTATCCTATATGTTGCGTTACTTTCAAATATTTATAATAATATATTTTATAGACCTGGGTTTGCAAGGCAGTCACAAGTATATGGCAATACTGCATAATGGTGAATTATTCGTGGATATTAATGGAAGGATTGTACTTGCATCGGTTGATATTTTCATCCTTGTGTGCAGATACGACTGCAATTACATTTTATATTTGGCTAGGCTGGTGTGAGTGAACTAATTATAATAATTGAAGAAAATTATTTATTAATTATAAATTTTTAATTAAAAATCATTAGTTAAAATTTGTTTGAAGGTTTACCAGTGTTGGTTGTCATCCCTTGGGTAACTGTTCGAGTAAATCTTGAAGATGTTCTGTGCTGGACAACTAATCGCAACCCCTATTTTTTTCTCATAATACGGATTCCCATCATGATAATAATTTTGGTAAGTCTGGAAGAAGTGTTCTATAGTAAGCAAAATAACATTTTTAAGTAAAAAATACATGAAATAAGTTAATTTTAGTTTTCCTGGAGCACCGAACTATTATTGTTTAATATTACAAGATATTCACAATTCATTAAATTACATAATTTACATTTCAATTAGACATTTCACTTGTAATCGTGTGCAATTTAACGTCTGCGCCTAATCATCTGCCCACGGATTGTTCATTAATTAAATACTTTTCGCATAAAAGGCTAATTTATTTGATGGGATTTTTTTTCCTAATCATGAGCTTGAAGATCAAATATTATAAAAGTGTTGAATTAGTCAGGTTAATGTAAAATTTGAGATTTTTTTCGATTGAATTCAATTGCTTTGAAAATAACCAAAAGTTACCGAAAAATCCTATAAATAAACTTGTGATAAGATTGTTATTTTCGGCCGATGTTTCAGCTGAGAAAACTATTTTCGTGAGCCCAACTATTATAGTTTTTTTATAATTAAGGGTGCGGCAACTTAGCCTCCGAGCCAACTTACCCTCCTCCCCGCTATCATATTTTTTCTGTGTTTTTCTTACCTTCGGAAATTGGATTATTTCAATACTATATATTAGATATAATGGTAGAGAAGAAAAAAGCAGCCTCCCTCTCAAAATGACGTGAACTTCGCGGAAAATGGTAAGAACATAAGTAGAGCGTCTATATCATCCGCCGGTCGTCAATTAAGTCTCGAACGATGAGACAGTGGTACTCAATATTTATAGTTTTTCACTCTCGTAATTACTATAGGTAGTATACAAAAAAATTATTAATTCACTAAAATATATTGAAAGTTGATATTTCTCGATTTATTGACCTTTATTTTATTTTGATAAGAAATAATCACTAAAGAATTAAAAAATCTATGTTTACAATACATTTTTGTTTAAAAATAAATTCACATTCTAAACCTAATTAACTTTTCAAATTATTGCAGTTTTTAATTAGGATTGAAATTCAATTCCGATGAAAATAATTATTTTTGCTTTTGCAGCATCCGGAAACAATACAGTTTTGACGGTTTACTGATTTTACAGATTTTTATTTCAAGATTTTTCCAACTGCTAAAAATGGAAAATAAATTTTATATCATTTAAAGGATGCCACACAAAATGTATGGAAAAGCTCTTTCGGTCAAAGTTCGATCAAGTTCGGTTTTTTCATCCTTCAGGTGATGCTTATTGAAAGTCGTAATGAAACAATTTCATCGAAAGGATTTTTCCATAGATTTTGTGCCGAGCCCTTTAATAATGTTCCAATTGAGAAACTTTGAAATGGGTTTTAACATTCGCCATTTTTAAACTTGAACATTTTAAAATTTGAGAGCACATAGAATTGCCCTTTTAAAATTTTAATCAAGATTACATTCAAATTTGAAAGTATTTTTCATCATGAATAAAAATTAACAATAGGGAATGGGGTAACTATTGAGAACCACTGTCAAAAGCTCAGATCTTGATTCCGGACAAAAAAAACAATAGCGGTCCATTTATAAAGGTGTAGTACTAAGTTTCATATGCTATGAAATGTGAGATGACTTTAACACATGATACAAATTTCCGGGAATTTTCTCCACATGGTTTTTCTACGAACATACTTCAACGTAAACAAATTATTTCAACTTCTTGCAATGAGCCTTTTCAAAGTTCGAAGCATTTTTTTATTTTACCTAATTTCGAAAACATACCCGTTTTAAAAATAATTTTTTTTTATAGTTCAACAAAAAATTGGGGTAATTTTCAACGGAGTGGGACTGCCGGTCCTTTTTTAATAAATAGTTCAGCGTGGTTATTATTATATAGTTAGTACACTCACTGCTTCAATATTATATTATTTACCAAATGTGTGTTACATGTACACCAATCTATAAATTTACAATAACTTGTATTTGCATCGAAAAAAATATTAAAAAAAAATATTGGTTTAAAATAATAATTTTTCATAAGCTGAAGGACTAGACATGACCCCCGGCCCCTGCACAGGGGAGAGGATTGTGAGTATTTACTCTCCTCCGATTTACCAGCCTATACTGGTACCGCTCACCCTAGGGTATTCCAAAAAAAGCGAAAGTTTGAAAGTTGGATGCGGTGTTGGATTTGCGTTGTTAATCCATGAAAAATTAACCCGGAATTTTTCCCGGTGTCCTTCGATGACATTTGACCCTGCCGAATCGCCCTCAAAGTTTTAGAAAATCAGTAAATCGATGCACGTACACTAGGGTGGAGTGAAAATGATCAAATTAGTCGAATCGTTTGAGCTGAGCGAAACAAATTTGTGGGTTGACATCCGAAAAAAGAAAAAAAAAATTGAAATCGGTTAATATCTTCTGTTCTCTTTTTTGATTTAAAAATTAAAATTTTTGAAAAATAAAAAAATGTCCCTATTGCTTCGAAAATGATGGAAATGTACAGTTTTTGCTATTGAATAATAAAAAATATATATAAATTGAAAAACATTTTTTTTTGCATTATTTAGAATTTCTTGAAAATGGCCAAAAAGCATGTTTTTCGGATTGAGTCCTATGCACATATTTTGGAAAAAGTTGAATATGTCGAACCTGAAATTACTTCAGCTTAAATCAAAGAAACATGCCATTATTCTTTTTTTCGAGAAATTTTTTTTATTAATGTTTCAAGCGTTCAAATATTGTCAATTTTACGTTTTTTGAGCGATTTGGACGACTTGCTATGATTGAAATTTTTTTTGTTCTGTTTGAAAAAACAAAATAATAGTATGTTTCTTTGATTTAAGCTGAAGAAATTTCAGGTTCGACATATTCAACTTTTTTAAAAATGTGTGCATAGGACTCAATACAAAAAACATGTTCTTTGGCCATTTTCAAAAAATTCTAAATTAAGCAAAATGTTTTTTTTTCGATTTATGATTATTTATTATTATTCACTAGCAAAAACTGTACAGAAAAAATTCGCTATAATTTTCGAAGCAATAGGGAAATTTGGAATCTTCAAAAATTTAAATTCTCAAATCAAGAAAGAGAACAGAAGATAATAACCGATTTAAAAATTATTTTTTTTTTTACTTTTTTCAGATGTTAATCCACAATTTTTTTCGCTCAGCTCAAACGATTGGACTAATTTGATCATTTTCACTCCGCCCTATTTTACGTGCATCGATTTATTGATTTTCTGAAACTTCGAGGGCGATTCGACAGGTTCAAATGTCATCGGAGGACACTGGGAAAAATTCTAGGCTAGATTTCCATGGATTCACACCAGAAAATCAACAAGCTCCTCTAACTTTCAAACTTTTACTTTTTTTGGAATACCCTACGCTCACCCGTCCGAACTCGAAATCAGATTAAATATAAAATTTATCGCGTTTTTACTAATCCGCTCGATAAAATGCATGTTAGTATTGTTATTTACTGTGTATATATTTTATTATGATTATTTTTTTGTGTGGAATCCTTAGTGTTTATCGCGATGGAGAAAGCAGTTCTAAAAGATTATTTATTCAAACTTAAAAAAATGAAAGATGCATTTTGTGCATATCCGAACTTTTCAGCTATTGGATGCTGGATACAAACCTTTAGAGATGTCTGTTCCCGTCTATTTAATTTTGGGTGAAGATGGAAATTGAGTGAGATTCTTGCTGTTAAAATAATGAAAATTAATTTTAAATAATTTTGTCCACGCCCATTATCTAAAATTTTAAAAATAAATTTAATATATAACAATGAGTAGACAGAGTGCTATAATAATAGGTGGAGTCTAGACGACCGGTACAGCCGTTTGCTGGCTGTTTTTCGCGAAAAACGAGAAAAGCGTGAGTCAATGTATTTTGATGCACTAAGGACGAATGTCTCAGGTGTGACTTCCCACCCCCACGAGACGTTGGAAAGGGTCAGGGGTGTGACCTCGAAAGGGGGGCGGTTGTAACTGGCGATCGATGTCGGCTAACTGACTTTCCCTCCGACAAGGGATATAAAAAATGGGGGCCTCCTGAAGTAGGGGCTGGGAGGGTTTTTTTTCTCCAAAATCACTCTCTCCTCGAGGAGGGTTATAAAAGTCAGGGGGAGGGGGCACATTTTTTTGGGCAGTGGTGATACCACTGCTTGACAAAATGTCGCTGTCTTACTATTCTTAACAATGAACAGTAATAAAGTACAGTACAGTAATATAGTGGTAAAATTCTCTTTTATGCTAGTATAAATCAAAAAGTAGTCAAATTTACTAGAATAATAAAAATTATTTCACTTCTATGTGATTTTATTAATAACATTTGAATTAACATGAATGAAACGAAATGATTATTAATAGATTTAATGCTTTGACGATGAATTATTATAATAAATTTGAAGGAGATTTTTCGGGTTTCAAGCGTGTGCACAACTACGAATCTTGCCAAAGATTTGTGAACATTGCAGTTCACTTCTTCAGGGCTATGTTGTTATAGGGTTATGTTGTTCTTATATATATATATATATATATATATATATATATATTCTCTACTATGCCTGTGATTGGCCAGAGCGCTCCATCGTGGGGACTGGTCGAACTTGATTGGTCAATCAAGTCTTTTTTTAAAAACTCGGCAGGACGGAAATCCAAATCGGATTGGTATTATATCCATTGTCCCTATTGATGTTATTCGGGTGTTTTAAGATTTCGATTGCTTCTCTATGTTTTCTTCGGAAAATATTGTACGTTTTTACGATGACGCCTGTTTTGTCAAATAGAATGCTATGCCCTATTTCGACATGATGCTCAGCTAGTGCTGATTGCGTGAAATGTTTTAGCCTGACTTTACTCTCATGTTCCTTTACACCTTGGCTCCCCGCCCTCCCGGTTTCTCCAATATAGACTTTGCCACAAGAATAAGGGATTTTACATACTCTCGGATCACTGAGAGGTGCCTTTTTATCTTTAGTGTTGTTTAGAAGTTGTCCTATTTTTGCAGGTGGTTTAGATGTGGTTTGGATGTTGTGTTTGTTGAGAATTCTTCCTATTTGTTCTGTAATACCTTGAATGTAGGATAGGATGGTGGAGTGTATTTTTGTATTGCTTTATCAATTTGTTTTTTTTGTGTAATCGTTTTGTATTAAGATTTGTTTAACGCTTTGTAATTCCTTCTGTAAGTTATCTTTATCTGTTATGGAAACAGCTCTGTATACAAGGGATTTGATGGCCGATTGCTTTTGAGATGGGTGGTGGTGGGAGTAGAGGAGGCATCTAGGTATATGTTTGTATGGATGGGTTTTCTGTAAAGTTCATGTCCTAATGTGTTATCAGACCTTTTTTTAACTAGTACGTCCAAGAAAGGCAATTTTTCGTTTTGTTCAATTTCCATGGTGAACTGGACATTAGGGTGTAATCGATTAATGAAATCGAAAAGCTTGTGTAGTTCATCTAGTCCATGTCTCCACATGACAAATGTGTCGTCAACGTGACGGCACCAAAATTCCGGTTTAAGCTTGGATTGGTTGAAGATTTTAGTTTCTAGATTTTCCATAAAGATTTTAGCTATTACAGGTGAGATTGGAGATCCCATTTCCGCTCCTTAGGTTTACTTGTAGAATTGGTTATTGAAAGAGAAGTAAGTATTATTTAGACAGTGTTCTATCAAAGGTATGAGATTGGAGGGGAAGTTTGCAAAGGATTTAATAATATCGATTGTATCAGAGATTGGTACTTTCGTAAAGAGAGATACTACGTCGAAACTCACTAGGATGTCTCGGGGTTGAATGTGAATTTGTTGTATCTTTTTGATAAAGTCAAAAGAGTTTTGGACGTGTGTGATAGAGTTTCCTGTGAAAGGATTCAGTTCTTTGGCGAGAAAGCGTGCTAGGTTGTAAGTTGGTGAGTTTATTGCGCTGACGATCAGTCGCAGTGGAAGGTTGTTTTTGTGGATTTTTGGGAGTCCGTAAAGTTTTGGAGATATGGGATTAGCAGGTATTAATTAAGATATTGTTTCGCTGTCAAGTTTTGAGTCTTTTAGAAAGCTTTTTGTTGTTATAGTCTTCTTTATTCATTATTACTGTTGTGTTGCCTTTGTTTGCGGGTAATATTATGATGTCTTTATTCCGATTGAGTTCTTTAATGGCTGTTTTTTCTTGTTTTGTTAAGTTTGAGAACGGAAGTTGGGCTTGGACATGAAGTTCGCAGAAAATCCACCCATACAAACAGATACCTACATGTCTCCTCTCACCATCACCCATCTCAAAAGCAATCGGTCATCAACTCCCTTGTATACAGAGCTGTCTCCATAACAGATAAAGATAACTTACAGAAGTAATTACAAAATGTTAAACGAATCCTAATAAAAAACGATTACACAAACAAACAAATTGATAAAGCAATAAGAAAATACACTCAAAAAAACAAGTCAACACAACCTACTAAAGAAAGAGAGAGAAAAGCGACCACCAACCTACCCTACATTCAACGTATCACAGAACAAATAGGAAGAATTCTCAACAAACACAACATCCAAACCATATCTAAACCACCTGCAAAGATAGGACAACTTCTAAAAAACCCTAAAGATAAAAAGGCACCTCTCATGAATCCGGGAGTATATAAAATCCCTTGTTCTTGTGGCAAAGTCTATATTGGAGAAACCGGGAGGGCGGTGAACCAACGTGTAAAGGAACATGAGAGTAAAGTCAGGCTGAAACATTTCACGCAATCAGCACTAGCTGAACATCATATCGAAACAGGACATAGCATTATATTTGACAAAACAACCGTCATCGCAAAAACGTACAATATTTTTCCAAGAAAACATAGGGAAGCAATCGAAATCTTAAAATACCCTAATAACATCAATAGGCACAATGAGTATAATACCAATCCGATTTGGCTTTCCGTCCTCCAGGGTATTTGAAAAAATACATGATTGACCAATCAAGTTCGACCAGTCTCCACGAAGCGGCGCTCTGGCCAATCACAGGCATCGTAGAGAATATATATAAGAACAACATAACCTGAAACTTCAGTTTCAGGTTAGCCCTGAAGAAGTGAACTGCAATGTTGACAAAACGTCGGTAAGATTCGTAGTTTTGCAGACGATTGAAACCCGAAAAATATCCTTCAAATTTATTAAAATTATTAATGATAATAAAATAAAATGTTTTATACAATTTTATATCAAAGGGAGTCATCGTGGCTCAGATGGTATCGTAGTTGTATTATGTTCCTACACGGCAGCCTTATACTTATAGCCACGCTGGCGCGGGTTCGATTCCTAAAGCAGGAAGCAGGGAAGGATGTGTTTGCAGAAAGCTTCGTTTCTGCCCCTTGGTATACTACCCTACAGATACCCTACAGTTTATAATTAACCCTATAGTACAGTCGCTACTGACCCTGGAAGAGTGGAAGTTGATCCGACTATAAACATTGAATTAGTAACAAAAATTTATATCAAATAAACAGCAAAGAAAATTCAAATAATTATATTTCTGCACTTATTCATCATCGAATTCGTTGTAAAAGCATCAACGCTGTTCAAAGAAATTTTGACATAACTAACATTAAAAAATAGTCTGCAGGGCGCTAAAATTGTTTTATAACAAGACTTCCGTTGATGCTGCAATACAAAGTAAGCCACAGGTGTGCACTTACTGCGTTTTGACTTCTCATTACAGTTTCAGAATGCACTTACTTCGTTTTGAATCTTACAATATTTTCATAAACAACACTAATATATAGGAAATATTACTGTGTACAAGTATTATTTACGTTAAATGACATCTGATAACGTGCTTAACACAATTTTGAAAAAAATGGCGCTGCTGATTTTTGACCGCGCACAGCCGATATATCAGTAAACAAGGTTTAACACAAATTTTAAACATAATATTTTTCTTTTTTAAAACATGGCTTTTCATGTATTGATCATAAAAAAAATATTTTCGGATATTTTCATGGCCACCTTCGTAATCAGTGCTTAAAAATACATCGATACACGCTTTTCGGAACTTTATACCCGGGGAAAAACAGCCAGCAAGGAACTTGATGTCGACGCCAGCAGGCTAGCCACTACGATAATAATAATAAACACGCTGATTTAAGTTGTCAAAAATAACAGATAAAACACTTTCTTACCGGTACCGGCAGAGAACTTTTTTGCCGCGAGCCGGCAGAGAATTCTACTGCCGGAACCGGCAGAGCATCCACTGCAACTTTTCAATGGAGGAAAAATAGCTATTTCAGGAAACATCCATTTCTTTTGAAGTCCTCCATTCTCAGAAATAAACAACAAAAAGGAAAATTATATAATTATTATTTTACTCAAAATTCCAGTTTAATTTCCTGTTATTTCTCAACATCGTTCGAGTACTCTTCCTGAAATTGAAGACATCCGTTTTTCTTCAAAGGAAAAAAATGCAATACAGGTAAACTTTTGACATTTTAGTTGTATAACAGTTATATATAGAAAAATATTATTTCGAAAATATGATTTTTTAAATATTAAATAACACAACAATTTAATTTTAGGAAATGGGCCAGATCAAGTTTAATATTGGTCCCGTTACTGGGAACGCATCATACACTTCTTATCGGACTATCCTATTCCAAGGACCATCGAGTCGAACTTGTATGGCTCTTTTTCGATCTACTTTTTGGGTCATTTCAAGTTACTGTCATTTCAAGTATTTCAAGTATTTGAAAATCATTCACAAGAAAAATGTTTGGTTACATAATATTTATCTTCGGATGCATATTGTTTGGACTGCACCAATATTTTTGGTTGGATTCATGAAATAAGTGTGACCGAGTCATTGAGTCGACCAAAATATATATATATATATATATATATATATATAT
>CAKNYM010048136.1:0-16992 GCA_932195095.1 Andricus curvator | reverse complement strand
TATATATATATATATATATATATATATATATATATATATATTTGCATCAAACTACATTTTTCTAACTGATTTTCAGGCTCTTCGTTATTATGGACTGAAGTTACATACTAATATACTGTTCTTTTTTTATTCCAGGGCAGCTTTATTGCACTCCTCTATTGCTTTTTGAACAGTGAAGTAAGGGCAGAAGTAAAAAGATCTTGGAAGGCTCGCAAGTCAAAAAAAAAATCAGCATCTTTGCATCTGAAGAATCGAAATTCTTTTGGTTGGTTGAAATTTAAATCCAACTCATGTAAAAATTACGAAAGTGGTAAGCTGAAAACAATTAGCATTTGAAAATGTATAAATTAAAACAAATAACTTTTAATACAACTGTCATCTTTTTGAATTACAATTTTTAAATTCTTTTCAAGATTTCACGATAATATGTATCCGTTGTTGATTGAAACAATATTTTACGATTTTATTTTGGTTAATTTAGTTTCGGCCTCGATTTTCATATAGACCTTATAATGTTATTGATTGTAACTTCATAAAACTGTAAAGCTCTACAAAAATCTATAATGTGCAGTTAAATTTATATTAAGGTCAGACAATGTAATGTACATGTAAATATAAATATAAAATTAAGGCACTGACTAGTATTACGGAATTATTCGTAACGTTAGCCAGTTCGTAAAATCAAATCATTTAAGTTGTTATTATTTTTATGTTAACAGCTGTTGATAATATGAAGTTTCATGTTCTATTACCATTGAAGCAATATTGATTTTTCACCCATAAGATTGTTTAATGCTGCCATCTATCTTGAAATTAAAGCACCTCTTGTATTTGATTTTTTACTTCAACAATGCAATGACAATTAAACAATTTCAAAATTAAAAATGGGAAAACCAAGTTTTTTTTAGAAATTGAACAACTTTAATTTCTAAGTTAATTACTGATGTAAGATATTGCTGATTATTGGTCAAATAATTTTCTGTAGAAACGAGAAAAAATCTGCCTCGGCCCGGATTTCTTTTCTCGTTTCTTCAGAAAATTATTTGGCCAGTAATCGGCAATATCTAACATCAAAAATTAATGATTTAATTGTCCTGATCGACAAAATAACGTCAAGGGAGGCATCGTCTCACAAAGCAGGAAGCTAGGATGGATGTGTTTTCAGAAAGCTTCGCCTCTATCCCTTGTACTACCCCACAGATGCCCTACAGTTCATAATTAACACTATAGTACAGTCGCTAATGACTTTGGCAGTTGATGCGACTATAAACATTCAATTATTAAAAAAATAAAAATAACATCAATTATTAAATTTAATTTATAAGCTTTTTAAATTCGACAAAGCTAATTCTGTGAATAAAATATTTTATTTTGAATAGTGTAAAGATCAAATGTTATTTAAAAATGAAATTTTTTAAATACAATTATAAATACTGTACGTTTTCAAATTGAAATAATTAAAATAGTTTCTTTTTAAACGGAACCTTAATACATTTTAAAATTCCAAAAATTTAATTATTTTTTTTATAATGTTATTTTTTACGATTAAAAGGAAAATTACGCGTCCTATTGAAAAATGATTATTAACAAATTTGTAAACCTTTTCTGGGTGAACAACTTTTGTATATTATTATTTCTCGAACCTTGTGTCATTTTTCCAAAATTTTTTATTTTTTATTTTATTTCTTACGATTAAAACAAAAACTACGCGTTCATTTCAAAAAATGATTGAAAATAAATTCATAGCTGTTTTTTGGGGGAACAACTTTTATCTATTTTTTTTTCGTACTTTGTGTCGCATTTCCACAAATTTTATTTCTTATTTTTAATGTTATTTTTTACGATTAAACAAAAACTACGCGTCCTATCAAAAAGTGATTACTAACGCATTCGTAGATCTTTTCTGAGGGCACAATTTTGGTCTATTCATCTTTTTTTGAAGCTTGTGCCCTTTGTTCGAAAAATTTATTTTTTACTTTTAATGTTGGTATTTACGAATAAGACAAAAACTACGAGTCCTATCAAAAAGTGATTGAGAACAAATTTGTAGATTTTTTTTGGGTGCATAATTTTAGTCGATTCATATTTTTTCGTATCTTACATAGTTTGACCGCAAAATGGAAATTTTTATTTTTTATTTTTTTTTGTGGTTAAAAGCTCGCATGCTTGAGCGCGCCTATGGCGCGCGATTGTTGGTTCTTGCGCTTCGCGCTCGATAATATATTTATCTCGCGCTTCGCGCTCGGTCTTTGTATTTCCCCCACATTTGTGCATAGACCTTTTAAAATTAAAGGTCAAAGCATCGACAACTGTAATTTGGTGATTGTGAATTCTCTTTTGTTAAAGCTCCTTCGGCTGTAACGAACACATTCTCATCACGTATGTCGTGCTTCGTGTACTGCTTATTCAGATATTTCAAAATAATGTACAAATTTTATTTTTCATGATTACTTTAATATTTGCTCCTTATTTTGCACTAATTTTTATTCTCAGCTACCCCGAAAGATCTATCATTTCAATAAACTTATATTATCACAATTCATAATATGCCTTGGTATTAAAACATGTGTATTTCCATTGTCTTCTTTTTATAATTAAAAAAAGTGTGCATCCTATAAAAAAAACAATTTTTTTATTAAAAATTTCATTGCAACTTGTGTCGTTTCTCCATAAATTTAGTTTGTTTATTTTCAAAGTTATTTTTTACGATTTAAACTGAAAATACGTATCCTAGCGTAAAGTAGTTCTAAGCATTTGTAGATATAATTTAGGCGAAAAATTTTGTTAAATAAAATGTTATTGTAGCTTGTGTTGTTTTTCCAAAGAGTTAAGTGTTTTATTTTCAATGTATTTTCATAAGAAGAGCTTATAAGAAAATGTAGATCTTTTTTGATTGAACAACTTTTTCTTCATTTTTTTGTCTCTTGTGTCGTTTTGCCAAAAATTTAATTTTTTTATTTTTAATCTAATTTTTTACGATTGAAAGAAAATCTACTCGTGCTATCTAAAAATTATAAGTAACGCATTTGTAGATCCTTTTTGGGTGAACAACTTTTGTCAATTAAAAAAACATTATTGATGACAAATTTGTAGCTGTTTTTTGGATGAGCAACTTTTGTCCATTCATTTTTTTCATAGCTTGTGTCGTTTGTCCAAAAATCTAATATTTTAATTTTTAATTTTATTTTTTACGATTAAAACCAAAGTTACGCGTTTCATCAAAAAATGATTGAAAACCAATTTATAGATCCTTTTTAAGTGTACAACTTTCGTCAATTAATTTTTTTCGTACCTTGCGTCGTTTTTCCAAAAATTATTATTTTTTTTTATTTTTAATGTTATTTTTCACGATTAAAACCAAAACTAGACATCCTATTAAAAAATGATGAATTAAAAATTTGTAGCTCTATTTTGGGTATACACCTTTTGTTCAATAGTTTTTTTCGTAGCTTGTGTCGTTTGTCCCGAAATTTTATTTTTTATTTTTATTCTTGTTTTTTTACGAATAAAACAAAAACTACGCGTCCTATCAGAAAGCAGTTCATGATAAATTTGTGAATCTGTTTTGTGTGCACAATTTTCATTTCTTTATCTTTTTCCGTATCTTGCATATTTTGACCGCAAAATGGAATTTTTGATTTTTTATCATTTTTTGTGCGATCAAAATTTGAATTTTCGATTTTTCGAGAAAATTCGAAAAATTGTTATGATAATCTTGTAGGGCTTTCAAAAAGCAACGTTTTTCTTCTTTTGCCATTTTTCGTATCGTGCGTTGTTTGGCTTAAAATTTTCATTTTTTTTTTAATTTTGAAAATGCTATAGCTCTGATAATGTTCTTTCAATCGAAAACGTCGTTGGGGGAAATTGTTCGCTTTCCCGAGTACTACGAAGAGCTGTACATAGAATTTTTGTATCTTAAAAAAAATGTCTTTAAAATGTAGAAAATTCTCTTACTTTTTGAATTTTTATCAATTTTTTCAAAAAAATCTTAGGATTAATGGAAGGGGTGTAAGAAACCTAATCGAAGCTGTACTAAAACACATTTTTTATCGCCATTAGAAGATTAAAAAATTGCCGAAATAAACAATATCCATGAAAATTGCAAAACTTTCACACTTTTTCCCCTCGGTAAATATTTATCCCAATACAAGTTTTTCCCTTATAAACTACTATTCAATAGCACAACACTTTGCCCAAGTATGATTTAGATCCGGCAACTTTGATTAGTTGAGTAGGTTACACTTGGACAATAATGGTCCATTTATAGAACAGTGACTAAAAAAAAAATTTTGAAATCTGTTTTTGGTTTTTGTGAAAAATTTTGGTTAACTCGTGATTTTTGTAATTTTTTTTATATCACTTATAGTCGCCGCAGAGGGGTTGCAAGTTTTTAAATATTGAAAAATTGAAATTTTTTCCTATGTGTGTCAGAATTAAGTTAGAATTTTTTAAAGTATTACACTGCTATTTTTTTAATGTGAAACCATTTTTTAGCTTACAGCTAGTCCTTAGGCCACTTCAAAATACATAAAAAAAAAAAATTGATTAGCAGTTCGAACTCGACGGGCCAACAGCACGCAGTATTCCTGAACAGTCACCCATTCAAGTACTAACCGCGCCCAACAATGCTTAACTTCAGTGATCTTACGAGAACTGGTGTTTTCAGCGTGTTATCGCCGTTGGCGATAAATAAAATACATACATAGTTAAAAATCTAAAATTAGCATTATTCGAAGTTGTAATTTTTGTATTTAAAGAAATGATACTACGTTTCCCTAATCAAGACGAGAAAAGATTTTTGGAAGCCATTACCATTTTTTTAATTAAGTGTTCTATTAACTAAATACAAAAAATGTAATTTTTTTTCATATTTTGAAGGATTGTAATTTATTCAAAAATTATTTTTTCTAAAGTATGTTTTCATATTATTAGTTGTTATTGAAAACTGTAGACAGAAAAAATTGGCTAAATTTGTTTATTTGTTTATAGGGTTTGAAATTTCTGGTTACGCCAATGTTTGAATGAAGGGTGATTGTGGAGAAGTGATGATAACTCAAGGGGTTGTTGATTTCAAAGTAATGGGGTGTGAACTATCCCACGACATAACCACCATAACTTTATTCATCAGGTGAAAGCCTATTGTGTCTGACTTGTTTTGCTCTCGCCACTATCCAAACGTCGCCACTGTCACGTGTCGACACGTGCTCTTGGTCTATTCTACTCGAAATTATTATAGACTCGTATTTTAAATTTAAACCATACATACAAGCAATTTCTTCGTACTGTAGAAGAAAATTAAAATGTCAAATTTATGTTTCATTTGGGGAGCAAGAAATTGTACAAATTATTGGACTTATTTAGAGGAGGAACCAGTGAAATTGCCATCTATGCAATCTGTCATACGTACTCAATGTATTAGATCCGTATTTGAAGTGTGGAAAGGCAAAAGGAGGTAACTGACAATTTTTCAAAAAAAAAAAAAAATTTCTAGAAAATTATAAAAAAATTCAAATACACATCGTGTTAAAAGGATTTGTTCGAAATCGTATTTTTTATGGTAGCAATACCTTAAAGTTAGGTTTTCATAGCCATTTAAATGAAGATTTTTAGGATTAAACTATTTTTCATAGTATTTAGAAAAGGCATGTATTTGAATATCTTCATGACTCAACAACAAAAAAGGTAAATTTGATTATTTATCACTACCTAAACGCGAAAAATCGTCTGTCATACTGTGACACCGTCTCATTTAAAATTGATTTTCTCCCAACTGAATAACTATTTTCGATAAAACTTTTTTTCTCAATGTTCATCAACTCAACATCTCGGGGACTTGTCACCATTCAAAAAAATGAAAATTATAATTTTTGTCATGATTTTAAGACGCTTTTCAGAACCCATGAAATTTTAACTTCAAAACTAAAACTTAATTTCCTCGGAACTGAATGATTTTTTTTATGAAACATTTTCCCTTTGTTTTCAGTAACTCAACATCTCGAGGAGAAATCATCATTTTATTTTTTAATTATTTCATTTCTTATCACTGTCTCAATTCAAATCGGGCTGGGTAAAAAAATGTCAACCAGACATGATCACCGTCGGACAATATGTTCTCATAACTGGAAGCTTCTTTTCTATCAAAATTTGTTGGTATCGATTAAGCAATACGTCAGCTCAGAAGCGGAATTTTATTTTTTTAAATTTCTATTTCGATTTTACACAATGTTTTTTTGCTCTCCTGCACAATTGCTATTTTGTCAGTTATTACCTCCTTTTGCCTTTCCATCGTTCATTTGTCCGACTTAATACTTTGCATTTGTGATCAAAAGAAAATAAATAAAAAAAGGAAATACGAGAATAAATATGTATAGTGGACATTCTCGGCTAATTTGATCAATGCAATACAATTGTTTTCTATTTTCATTTTCCTTTTACAATCTTTTGTAAAGTTATTTATCAATATTGTGTAATAGAAGTTATAAATAATTATAAATAAATTACTTAACAAAATGGATATTCCACAATAAGGCTAAGAATATTTATTTTTAAAATATATTACAATAAAAAGCCAAAAATTGCAACAAATAGCATATTTCTACAGAAAATTGAAAGTTAGTATTGAGTACTTGCGCACGCCTCTGAATCTGTGATACCAGGATATAGATTTCTCAGAGGCTCAGGTGTTCGTCGAGACGCATCTGCGGCGTCTTGATAAGTAAAGATTCAGTTTTCCCAAAAGTTTACTGGAAAAACTGATCTTCTCCATATTTTGCCGCCATTCTTTAAGCATTTTAGATTCTGGAAGAAACAAAATAAAATAATAATAAAATTGTAGATTAAATATTACCTTGACAAATTATTCAGTTTAATATGCTAATCAAAATGAATTAAAATGTCTACATTTATGGGGGTCCTGATAAGTTAGAGAAATCATAAATTCAAGATATTAATACTAATAATACTAATAATAATAATTAGTATATTGTAATAATATTATTAGGTAGTAATAATAAAAATTATTGTTTAAGAAAAAATTTAATTAATTGATGCCTGCAGCAATATACTTTTCCAGAATTATCATACTTCGTTTGAGTTCGGAATAAAATCAAATTAGGTACAACAAATTAAATGTTGACTAATTCACAAATTCTTTTTTTTTTAATAAGTTGTAAGTTATCAGAAAGAGCAAGAGTTCAAAAATACCCGAAACAATTACTAATTTCTTTAGTAATTATATACGATTTTCTTCAAATGCCTTTTTAAAACAAATTTTCTTTCCTTTACTTTGGGAGTGTTCATGGCCTAAAAATCTTTCAAAGATAGTAGTGTAGATACAGACATCATTTCATTAAAAAAACTCTGTTTTCAAAAAATAATTAATAATAAAAGCAGTCTAAAAATTGAAATGGTAAATAAATCTTTATAGCCTAAAGGCACTAATAAACGAGGACGGTTTCTTGTCGATTTCGAAGATTAAATTCTTAATTACCTAATAATACTTAATTTTTATGTTTCAGAGGCCTCACTAAGACTTATTCAATGCCTCGTAATACAAAAATAACAGTTTTCTCGAAAAAAGTTCCCACTCGGTAATTGTTTCCTTCATCGTATGTCTTTTTGTTCGAAATAGTTGAGAAGGTAAACAAAAAAAGACAGTGCAGTTTTTCTTAGCACTTAATTTGAATCGATGAAATTTCACTGGTGACAACTACTGAAAAATCAGTGAAAACTAACAGGATTTTCAGTGAATTTTCTCTGCTTGAAAAAGTCATAAGTACTTCACTGATTCCCAGTAAAGCTTGACTAATTTCATTTTCAAATTTCTAAATATATAAAAAGAAATAATTTTCGTACTGTTATCAAATATAATTGAATGCCTATTTTCATTTAGTTTATTAATGCTGATATTCTAAAAATTTTTTGATAGATTTGACAGAATTTTCAGTAATACTACAGATTCACGAATATTCTCTGTAAAATTTATTGAACTCTTCTGTCAAGATAATATCTTCAAAATGTAAACTTGAAAGAAAAAATCATTTAAGCTGTGCAGCAAATGTCCGTGAATTTATAAAAAAACCGCTGAAAAACTAATTTGGGCTCGTTCATTATTGTTTTGCATTTATTATTGATATAAGTATAAGTGGCTTATTGCCAAAAACTAGCGTTACCGGATATTTTATAAAAAATATTACACAAAAATATTGATCATCATTAAGATGTGATTTGGAATCAACATTAATAAATTAATTTCAACTACATATACCAAAATATTTGTAAGTATAAAATTAACAATTTTAGTCTCAGTTATGAATTGTTTGTATACTTATTTTCGAGTTTTATCGTAAAATAGCAATGCAGCGAGACCAGACAAAAAACTTGTGGGACACACTTTGAAGTGATTAAGAAAATTTGTAACTCAAAAATGTTGAATTCTACTCCTAATTTTTATCTTTTTCAACTCAATATAAGTGATATCTGTAAATCTGAAATATTTACAAAACGTTGTTAATATTAATGACGAAAAAGTGGAAATTGACTAGGACTTGAAGTGGTAAACTTTCTGGCAACCACCCTTATGTTACAAATAAGTTCGGATCATTAATTATATAAACAAATTTTTGAGTCAGGGGGGTTAAATAGGGAATTTTGAATTGTGAAAGGGAGTCTGAGGGGATGAAAAACCGGATTTTGGATTGTAAAAGGAGTCTGAGGGGATGGAAAAGGCGATTTCAGCTGCGGTTTTTTGTTATTTATTGTTTATTATTCATTTACAATTCTTTATTATTATTAATTTTTGAAAATATTCATGTATTTTGAAAAATGAGAGTTTTTCTCTGATAAACGTTAAACAAATCAAAATATTTCTACACATCATTTAAGTTTATTTAGTCATACAGGCCTGTTTAATACATAAATCGATTTATCTCATGATAACGAATAAATTTAGTACTTACACTATTGTTAGAAAAATGTACAAATCTGTACATATCATAACTTCATTTGGTCATAGAGTGATTCTAAATACATCAATCGATTCATCTTCTCTCTCTCTCTCAAAAAAAAAATCTGCCCGCTTCGCGGGCACATTCTCATGGCGCGCTTCGCGCGCGGCTCGCTTCGCTCGCAAGTTTGAGCGCGCCTAGGGCGCGCGACTGTTGGATCTCGCGCTTCGCGCTCGATCATATATTTATCTCGCGCTTCGCGCTCGATTATGTATTCACCTCGCGCTACGCGCTCGGGCGTATTTACATCGCGCTTTACGCTCGGCTCCTCTAGATTTTTGAACTTCGTGTTCGACTTGGATAAAAAGAAAAAGTTTGTTTGCAAATATTATAAAATTATCAAAACCTCTACATATTAAGTGATTGTTAAATTTGTTTTTATTTTAGACTGAAAAGGAACTTTATTTACTCAAGGTTCTATCGACCTTAAGGAACACATTCTCATCCAGACACTCGCGCTTCGCGCTCGATATTTGATTTGAAAATCATTTGAACCGTATGATAGAAACAAAAAAGTTTGAGCGCACTTACGGCGTGCGATTTGGTAAATACACTGAGTAGATAAGTAAGGGGGTTTCTGGACCAAGATTCCTACCTTACCGACATCGAGAAGCTTCTAACCTGTAGTGGTTCATGTCCGTGCAAATTGGTACAAATTGGTACAAATTTATTGTGACTCATGTTTCGATAGGATGCGTGGTTTTTGTTTTATTCGTGAAAATAACATTAACACTAAAAAAAAATCAAATTTTCGAAAAAACAATGCAAGGTACGAAAACATATAAATGAACAAAAATTGTGCATTCAAAAAAGACTTACGAACCCGTTATCAATTTTTGTGGTAAGAATATATTCAAAATGAAAAAATTAACTTTTTTGATAAACGGCACAAGCTAAAATAAAATGTTAACTAATAAAATTTGTCGCCTGAATTATATCATTACTTTTCATTTGAAATCAAATACAAATTTAGTAATTTGTATATGAAGAACATATAACACGAAGCACAAAGTGCGCGCTCAGTGTAGTAGATAAGTAAGGGGGTTTCTGGACCAAGATTCCTACCTTACCGACATCGAGAAGCTTCTAACCTGTAGTGGTTCATGTCCGTGCTAAGCTTCTAGAACATTCTCGGTGGGTCCTTGATGACGTCACAGATAATATTGCGCAATTGTGCCAGCTGAATTTCAAGTAACAACAGGTTCAAGGTTATTTCTTATCTGAAGAATGTCGCGTAAATACTTTCAAGGTTACATTTTGCATTGTCCTGGCAATTTCTACTGCGTAATATAGTTATTGCAAGAAAAACAAGGATGATTTATTGCTTCCTACGAGATAACATATTTATTTAATGCGCCAAAAGGTGCAGGTGTATAGATGAAATTTGATACTGAGGGCTATGCATGACATCCTGTTTTGTCTATAAATTTGATTTATTGCTTCCTTATAGATAACATATTCAACTGAAAAATTCCTGCCTTTATTTAGTATGCAAATAATTCGTGAGAAACATTCTTCTGCAGTCTAGAACCTTCGATAACTCAAAGAGGTAGATATATTACTATTAGAGAACATTCTTGATGACTGTATCAAATTAAACTGCGCAATTTCTGAAAAGCATTTTTTAGTAAATAAGTTCAAGGTTATTTCTTATCTCAAGCATTTTTCGCGTAAATACTTTCAAGGTTATATTTTGCGTTGCAAAAAAAGAATTTTATCCCAAACGTGTCGATTATAATGTAGAATCTTCTAGAATTTTTAAAGATAAAGAGGAAGATACAATTAAAATTAAAATTAAAAAATATTTGAATAATATAGTTAAGAGATTGTCTACAGGAATAAAGCATTTCTTATGGTAGATCATATGTTCAGAATTATTATCGCTTCATTCCGGCATCGAGTAGCGAGCGAGGACTAGAGAGATAACGTCCAGACTTGTTTTAGACGTTTTGATTTCAGAAGCAGCATTTATGCATCGGCAGTCTCAAGCTGCACACGTTTCATTAGACTCTGCTTTCGTTCTCTAAAGATCAGTTCTTTTTACTGCTCGCAAAAGTTCGCTTTCTTAGTCGACCCGCACAGTTTGATATTCATTCTTTTGCCATATGCTAGGTCCAGTCAACCTCTCGATGTGTTACATGAAATAAGATACTGCAAAACAATTTCGAGACTCAAGAGAGATAATACAGCGTGCATTTTATTCCAAGCTTTTTCACACGTGCTTTAACTTATATATATTAAGAGTGCACTGTCCGAGACTTATCGCTTCTTAACGACACATGATATGATGTCACATAACTTTTTTTTATTCACAGATATATGCTCGTTTTTCATCATCTTTTTCATCTCTTATTTAGGAAGGGCAGTTTTGCCTATTACACGTTGAAGATTTAAATTTATAAGAAAAATAACCTAAATACAAAGCAAATATTTTGAAATTTTCAAACATCCACTAAAGCTACTGTATAATATAGTTTTATAGAAATCGAGGATGATTTATTGCTTTCCAGCTAAATAATTTAATTCTGCGGTCAAATTTTTTTCTACAATGTTGAATCGTTTTGGAACTTTGAAATAAAGAGGTAGATATATTTACTATCAGAAACCATAAAAACCTACCTTACCGATATTCTACAGCTGTAGTGCTTAGTTTCTAGAATATTCTTAATAACATCATCAACTTATACTGCGAAATTTCTGGAAAGAATTTTCGTAAACAAGTTCAAGGTTATTCTAATGACACATTGCATTTTGCGTTGCAAAAAATTATATTCCAAACGTGTCGATTATAATGTAGAATCTTCCAGAACTTTGTTGCATCATATGATGCAATATCTGGCAACATTGTGCAAAAGTCTCCAGAAAAATGGTAGAGGGGGTAAGCGTCTATAAAAAGAGCTATGTGCTTAGTTTCTAGAATATTCCTGATGACATCATCAAACTATACTGCGCCATTTTTCGTAAGCAAGTTCAAGGTTATTTTCAATGACACATTACATTTTGCGTTGCAAAAAATTATATCCCAACGTGTTGATTATAATGTAGAATCTTCTAGAACTCAAGGATAAAGAGGAAGATAAAAAAATTAAAAAATATTTCAAGCCAATCGAATAATATAGGTAAAAGAGTATCTAAAGGAATAAAGCATTTCTTCGAGTAAGGTCATATGCTCGGGATTCTAATTGCTTTATTCTAGTATCGAGTAGCGAGCGAGGACTCGAGATAATGTTCAGATGTGTTTAAACGTTTTGATTTTAGAAAACATTTGATGCACTGACCATGTCTGCATAAATTTCATTAGTCCCTGTTTTCGTTCTCTAGAGATCACTTGTTTTTACTGCTCATAAAAGTTTGATTCCATAGTCAACCCACAACGTTTGATAAATAATCATTCTTTTGTCATATGCTAGGTCCGTCAACCTCTCGACATGTTACATTAAATAAGATACTGCAAACAATTTCGAGGCTCGAAAGAGAGATAATACAGAATGCATTTTATTCCAGGCTTACTCACTTATTTGGAAAGGCCAGTTTTGCCTAATACACGTTGAAAATTAAAAATAAATGTATAAAAAACAAGCTGAATACAAAATAAATATAATCAAATATTTCGAAATTTTCAATCATAAATCAGATGGGTAAAGCTGGGTTCTGAAGCAAAAAGTAAGATGGGGTCTGGATACGCATTAAAAGACGGACTTTGGATCTCACTTTTGAGCCACTTTTACAAGACGGACTCTGGATATATATTCTAAGAGGGTCCTGATGACATCAAAAAATAATATTGCGCATTCTGAATTCATACAGCTTCAAGGTTATTTCTTATCTAAAGAATGTCGCGTAGATACTTTTAAGGTTATATTTTGCATTGTCCTGACAATTTATACAGCGTCATATAGTTATTGCAAGAAAAACAAGGATGATTTATTGCTTCCTTATAGATAACATATTCAACTAAAAATTCCTGTCTTTATTTAGTGTGCAAATAATTCGTGAAAACCATTCTGCAGTCTAGAAAAACTTCTAGAACTTTAAGATATATTATTAGAGAACATTTTACAGTTAAAGTGGTTCATGTCCGTGCTAAGTTTCTGAAATATTTTGATAACATCATCCTGAATTCCTACCTTACCAACATTGATACAAGAGAGGTACTGAACCAGGGAGACAGAACCACTTTTTCACGAGAGGGCTACTGAGCCAAATCTATGTATTTAGATGCAAGATATTGGACCACTAATACAAGAGGGTTACTGAGTCACTTTTCCAAAAGGAAGGTGCATCTCTACTTTACCGACATCAAGACCATTCCACAGATGGTCACAAAATAATATTGCGCAATTGTAATTGCCAAATTTGTCTAAGCAGCTTTTCTAGAAAAAGTTTCAAAAACATTCTATATGTAGTTTCATAATAATAATAATCTGAGGATATATAATAATGCATAATTATTCAATGTGTGTTCGGTTTATTGGAAGAGCTTGCTCAATTGACACTACTGAAAGACAGTTGAATTAAAGTATTTATTAAAAGAATAGTGGTTTGCTCGATAATGGCTTTTCAGTGAAAATTGTATGATCAATGAAATAATATTCATATTTGAAAATGTTCAGGATATGAAAGGAAGATTAATAGCAGAGATGGTAATACATATATGTATAGTGGAGAATTCTGATTTATGAATACAAATGCATATATTGCTTTCTACGAAAGAAAAAGGAGAAGGAACTCATATTTTTAAATATTTTACTCTTATTATATCATACGTAACAATACGAATGATGAATATACCATAGAAAAAGTATAAATCCAACCAAGACAAAGAAGCATCCAAATAAGTGCTGAAACGAGAGCTGATATGACAATTTGGAGGAGTTAGGTGAATGTTTATTACAACAGAAACGAAGTTTTTCTATTCAAACTAACATTTATCACATCACCTCATTGGTTTAAACATAAACGTCAATGAGTTTTAAATAAAGAAGAAGCTGTTTCAAGAAAGTCCACGAAACACCTTCTTATGATGAAGAAAAGAAAGGATAAATAATAATATGAGTGAAGTATGTGCAAGAGAGAACCATGTGATATAATTTACTTATAAGCTATAGACTAAATTAATTTTTATATTCTAAAAAATCAACTCCCAATAAAGTGACAGCAAGGTATGAAGCATGTGTGTATGTGTAAGCTAGAGAGAGAGAAAGAGAGAGAGAGAGCTATGTATTGCAAAAAAAATAATTTTGTAACATTTGCAAGATTTCAGACGGCTTTGTGATTGAGCCACTCAAAAAAATAATCATAAATCTCACAGCATGCCTCTGCAAATGAATCAAACCATATACAAATTTTGCATGAATCTTGAAAAATACCAACAGATTCTTAAGAGACCTTATTACATCCAGTGGATCACAGTGAGAGATTTAGAATCTTAAATCGATATAACTCAGATCTCACATAATCTATTAGCAATTAATACCTGGCAGCCACGTAATAATTTTTTAATAATATTGATTAAACTATTTTGGGATGAAAAAAAACATATAATTCGAATGCTCTTGTTAGAATTTATAAAATCAGCTACATAAATATTATAATGAACTGTGAGAAACGTTGAAATCATCTTTCGCATAATAGAGTAATCTGCTAAGAAGATTCAATTTACTTACTTGAAACATTGAAATAAAGTACCATGAATGATGAAATAAATTCAGCAACATTAAAATCTAATGCAAGAATACTGCGAATCAAACATTAAAAAATAATACAATGATCTAGTGATAACATGAACACCTACTTTCTAGAACTCTTAAATCAACATTTAGTGATATAGAAATTTAATTGAATAATACTAAAAATGCTGAATAAAGTATTGATTACGTATATTAAATAAATCCATGTAAAGTGACAAGGATTTCTGGTTAACAGAATAATGGATATACAGTTGATTCAACTGTTCCAACTTAGTAGACGAAACTTTGTTTCACTGAAACGGGAACCTGAGGTTATCAAAGATTATCATAGAGTGCGCCACCACAGGATATGCTGCTTTTTCTTGTAGTTGTAATCACGATTTCCCTGTTGAATCTTGATTTATCCTAAATCAAGTTAAATAAACTATTAAAATGTATGTGGAAGAATAGAGGACGAGAAGGATGAGCATGATGAGGATACGATAAAGAATAGAGAGTGAGGAGGAGGAGGAGGTGGAGGAAGAGGAGCTGGAGGAAGAGGAGGAGGAGGAGGATACTATAAATATTACAATTAAGTCAAGTAGGTACTGAAAATATTAGATTCAATGATTATATACTCAAAATCGTCTGTTAGAGAGTTGAAAAGCTGTGTTGACCTTCCTACACTTTCTTCTTGAAAAATTTGTGTGTATATGTGGCATTTGAATGTAAAATAAAGGAGCACATAGCCTTCCAAATAACAAGAAAAAAAAACACTAAGGAAACTGTAGGTAATGCCTTGTTCCTGCATACTAGATGTATCGCCACTCTCGGTGCTGCCCTCTGTGCTGAGCTTGATAAATGACTATTCTCATATAATATTGACTTTATGTAAAAATCAATGATATTAAAATCTGCTTTTATATAAAAAATTTAAATTATTATTTTCTTAGAACCAGCATTTAATTGTGGTTAAATAAATTCAGTTAAACAGATAAGGATTTCAAGTAAACAGAATCATGAACATACTGTTGATTCATCTATGTCAACTTATTAAACGAAAACTTAGTTTCATTAACAATGGGTCTTGGGTTAATAAAGATTATGTTAGAGTGCACCACTATAGGGTACGCTGCTTTTCTCATAGTTGTAACCACGTTTCTCCTGTTGAATCTTAAATTATCCAGAATTGAATAAACTATTAAAGCGTGGAAGGAGGGGACGGAATTGAGGAGGAGGGCAGAGGAGGAGGTGGGTATGATAATGATGTAGTTAAGGCAAGTAGGGACTGAAAATATTAGATTCAATGATTATATATGCACTAATCTTCTGTTATAGATGTTTTATAAGCTGGTACCCTAAAAACTACAATGAATGCAGGTGAGATAATAAAGAAAAACACACATAAATTTCAAATTAGATTCATTTATTCAACCTATTTCATTATAATAATAATAAAACATAAAAAACTATAATTATAATTATATATATATATATATATATAATATTGAATAGTAAGAAAGAAAACTCAAAATTGTCAACTACAGGAAATGTTCAACTAGTAATTGTGAATGTTAATTTAATCACATTTAACTAGTTGCTAAAAAATAAATATTATTCAATAATACCAAGCTCACGCAATTCATTAACAATGGAAATAATTTCATGTACATTATTGGTGTTTCCAGCTACTAGAGCTTGTAAAAGAAAGCGCAATCTATCTACAAGTTTATTTGGATCTAACATTTCGGCTTCTGTTTTTTCTTCTATTTCATATTCAGAGGAAAGGTCACTTTCAGCATCATCATCATCCTCATCATCATTATCATTATCATCAGCATCATTTTTTTTGGTCATCACAGATAGAGAATTGCCATCTTGACTAAATTCTTCTTCTGTTTGTACTTCTTGCTCCCTCACAAGCGGTTCCACTTCTTCTCCAGACTTCTGAGTAATGCACGTTAGATTCTTCAGTGGAGAGAATTGTGACTTCCAGACTTCCTGATTAGCTTGTTTCCCGTCAGGTTTGAAAATCTTATGCTTACGATGAATTGCTTTCCTGTCCTTGTCAATCAACCTGTTACTCTCTTGCATTGTCCTTAGACCTCCAGGTACCTTTGCAATTTTCTGAAAGTCTCTTCCATCCTGCTTATGATTCTTTGCTAAGCAAGAGTATTTCTCATGTCTTTTTAAATTATCGAGTCTTGAATAAGTTCTGGAACAACTTGAACATGTGTAAGTCATCTTGTCACTAACACAGTAAAAATGGCTGTTCATTCATGGAAGCTGAGTTTATATCCTCCTCCTCCTCCTCCTCC
>CAKNYM010048135.1:125026-178627 GCA_932195095.1 Andricus curvator | reverse complement strand
AAGGTTTGAACTTTGCATTTTGCAATAAACAATGGAAGAGCGACAACACCTTTTTTGCAACACCCACCTCGAAAGTACTCCGTTCCATGTAGCTAAATTATATGCAAAGTGACTTATTCCGGATAACAATGCGGGAATAATATTGGCGCATGCGCAGTTTGATTCTTATATACATTCCACATCAGCGGAATGTACGCGCATGCGCACTTTGCAGATAAGCAACTTTCCGCATCGCGACAATTCGGGGGCAACGTAGCAACAGCGGCGCTCAGTGTCCAAGCGAACAGCTGATGACAGGTGCGAGGTTAAAGTCGACGTGTTTAGAGTGCAAGTGAAATTTTCCTTCTCATTGTCAAAAGAAGATGAACTTAAATAAAGATTCGAATCAAGCTGGTGAAGAGTGTACTCCACCAGATAGTATATTAGTTATTTTCATATATTTCGATTTAATTTAATTAAAATTTCGTATTTTTAGAATTTTTTTCCGTTCCGATGAGGGTTTCACCGCTGCCCCCCCCCCCCCCCACGCAACTGTAAATATTCTTCCTTTGTCTTTCTCTTAGTACAACTTTCTCGGAAGGTTGTTGCAAAAAATAGCGTGTGATACACGTGCGCACAGGCAATTGCTGACTCGTGTGATTTCAGCATTCGCCTTCAGATCTTCGCACTCGTTGGCAATCGCCTATTTTGCGCACTTGTATCACAAATAGCTATTCTCTCTTCTCTCTCTTTTCTCCTTTTCTCCCGCGAGAAGTGTGCGATTGAGCGCCGTGTTTAATGACAACTGAAAACTGAGGTTATGTTCCCGTAAAAATCATCAACCATAAAGATAAATTTTCAACAAAATACATGAATTTTCAACCAAAAAATATAAATTTTCAACCAAAAATAGGAAAGTTATATTTTCAGAAGACAAGATATATTCACGTACGGTGCTAGGTGTAAACAAAGTTATTCCTTTTGTACTTTTGTTTCAGTAGGATGTTTGGCACTTGGGAACACAACATGCCAGTTTTGCCACTTGATTATTTAATTTACCGACTTACTTGACTTTGCAAAAACTTTTGCCAAGTTGCAAAAAATTGATATAACTTCAATTGCTGTCGTTGTTGTCATTCGCACACTTCTCGCGAGAGAAAATGAGATAGCAGACCACAGTGCGCATGCCCGACTGGCCTGTAGTGCTGATTCGAAACGTCTGAGCTTGGCAGTAAAGGTGCAGTTATCGCAGTCAGAACGCATGTACGGAGATCGGTCTCATTATTACTCGCTGCGGAAGCTGAAGTGTGTCGCCAAAAAGCACGCACTATCTTAACTAGTGATGGGCACTGCTCGGCCTGACTGTGGTAATACCTGACCTGGCCGGTAATGTCCGGTCATGACGGTAAAAGTTGGTAAAACGCGGTCAGACCCAAATATCTCCAACAGGATAGCTTTTTTTACAGAAAACAGTGTTTTAGTTGTTAGGACATCCCCTATGCTAAACATGTACCAACAGTTTTTCAGTTCTAAATGTTCCAGTTATTCTCAAAGTTATAAAAATGCGAAAAAGCTGAGCATAGCAGACGACACTTTTGACAGTTTCGCGCAAGTTTCGAGGGGAATTTGAAAATGACACTTTACAAATTGACAAATTACATTGAAAATCTGTTGCATTTATTATGTAATATTTTTAAAATAATATTTAGTAGTGTGCTAAGTTATTTTGAATATCATTTCAATGAATATGACACTTATACATTAGGTTAAGTACTGTGTATCGTATAGGTTATATTCCCTGAATGAAAATACTGCTTTTTTGTCTTTAAATAACATAAAATTGATAAATAATTATTATGAATTTAGAGTTATGAGTAATTTGTGTAAATAATGTATTATTTGTTATTATTTGCTTGTTATTTGCATGCCAACGGCCATGCCACGCTGAAAAAACCAGTTCTCGTCAGATCACTGAAGTTAAGCAGCGTTGGGCGCGGTTAGTACTTGGATGAGTGACAATTCGAGAATACTGTGTGCTGTTGGCATATTATGGGTGTGGTGAGCCTAAACTTGTAGTTATTTATAACTACAAGAAAACTATACACCTAGAAACACTACCCGAATCGGGTAGTGTCACGCCTACCCTGAAAGGGAAATGGCTTAATGGTATACATTTGTATTGTCATTGTTACCATTTTTAATTATAATAATTGCCTTATTGAATTTCGTCACATATAAATAATAACAAATAATAAATTATTTACACAAATTACTCATAAATCTAAATTCATAATAATTAGATATCATTGTTATTTTATTTAGAGACAAAAAAAAACAAGATTTTCATTTAGGGAATATAACCTATACGATACAAAGTACTTAACTTAATATTTAAGTGTCATATTTATTGAGATGATATTCAAAATAACTTAGCATACTACTGAATATTATTTTAAAAATATTGCTTAGTAAATGCAACAGATTTTCAATGTACTTTGTAAATTTGTAAAGTGTCATTTTCAAATTCTCCTCGAAACTCGCGCGAAACTGTCAAAAATGTCGTCTGCTATGCTCAGCTTTTTGGAATTTTTATTACTTTGAGAATAACTCGAACATTTAGAACCGAAAAACTTTTTGTACAAGTTTATTATAAGGTATGTCCTAACAACTAAATCACTTTTCTCTATAAAAAAACCTTTTCTGGTGGAAATATTTGGGTCTGACCGCGCTTTACCAACATTTACCGTCATGACTGGTCAGGATTGGTCATGACTGTGAAATACCGAGCAGCGCCCATCACTAATTGACACACGTACAAGTTGTCGGTGAAGCTCACTTCTCATTGGTTGATTAGACCCAATTTTGAAGGATTTTTGTACCCAAACTAAACTTCGTATAACTTTTTGACACAGGATTTTTTTGTGCACTATTAAGTACTGACAGCTGTTTCGTAGGTGGCGAGACACCCGTATGTTAAATGTTAAATGTTAAAGAGAAGGATTCAGAATTTTTTAAAGTTTTGAAGGTTTGAACTTTGCATTTTGCAATAAACAATGGAAGAGCGACAACTCCTTTTCTCTCTTCTCTCTCTTTTCTCCTTTTTTTTGTTATATCATATACGTCAGTGTATTGAGTGTGCAAAAAAAATTTCTTATTATGAAAGATGGGCTTTGATAATACATTTGGTACAATGTTGCTGTCCAATGGAGAAAGCTATAAGTGATATTTGTCATTGAAGTTATTTTTCCGTGAACGCATGTCGAAAAATTGTCTCTGTGGAAAGTGTTACCTAATAGGTTTTTTCTGTTAGACTTATTGTAACACAGATATATGCAAATTGATTTGCATTGACTTCACTCATATTGTCTTACTATTCATATTGTCTGAACAAATATACACCACATATTTTTTTTTAATCAATGAACCGAAAAAATGGTTAAATCCTTGAAGTTTTAAGTTACTGTATGTGAAAATTTCTAAATTTGAACAGAATTTTCTGAAACATGTGACTAAAACTTTATGCAGTTGCTGTTTTTGAAATTTCCGCTTCTGTTCAGTAATATTTAGAAAGGTTACTGCATGAAACTTTAGTCATGAGTTTCTGAATATTCCGACAGAAACTTCTAAGAGTATATTTGGTTAAAAAATCTCACAATTGTAATAAAATTTTCTATACCTTTAAAATACAATTAAACGAGTTTAAATTTTCACAGGCGATAAAGGGCACTGTAAGAAATATCAATCAGCTCTTAACAATATTGACATGTGTAGAAAAATTCTTTAAGGCATTTTCAATCTGTGCATTGAACTAGATAGTAGGCACTGTTCGATTATAGAAATTCTTTCCTAAAGACTTTCCTAGAAAATACGGTTTATTGTAGATACAAATATTATTTTTAATACTTTTTATTATATGAAAAGTCAATATGCTTACAGTGAAATTGTTAAAGCAAAAGAATTTAAAAAAGTAATGTCTTCGATACAGAACTTTTACCAACCTTTATTTAGAATATGTTTTATTATGCAGAAAATTAATAAAAAATTGACAATCATAAATTAAAAATATTGCGAACGCAGCGAAGCTCACACATATTTCTTGCTACATCTATAAATTATATAATATCCACATGAGCCAAATTATGAGAGTTGTAAGTAAAACTTGAATCGTTCGATGAATTTTCTTAAGTCTGTAACAAAAGGTAGATTAATTATGATAATTCAACGTAACTTTTGTCTGTAGCCAAAAAATATTTATAAATCAATAACATATTTTTCGAGTAAACTTAATACCTCATATATTTGCGTAATCGTTCTTCCGAACTCGCGTTGTCTTTCAGTGCATACTTCAGTATCCCTTTCCAGCATTCTATAATTACATCCGTCCAATCTATAGTTGTCAAATCAAAAGGTATCAATTCTTTGTCAGCTTTGGAAAGTTTGTTCCACAAAGATTGCACCCTCTTAGATTCAAATGTCCAGTTCCATAATAAAAAGAACCTTGTAGCTTCCCGTAATTTATTTCCCTTCTTGTATATTTTATGAAGCCTAGATAGAAATCAATTTATATTGTTTCAAGCAAAACTTTCAATTTTTTGACAACTTACTTGGGGTTTTTCCCCAAAATTCTTAAGACAACATCTCCTAATAAAGCTGGTATGAGGTGCAAGAAGAAATTGTAGATAGCGTATATTTTAGTTGACTTGATAGCTATAAGTTCAGGGTAGTATACAGCCTTTATTGGTATCTGTTGTGGTCCTTTTGCATAACCAATTCGTATAAAACCATCCCACGTAAGAGAATTCTCTTTACTAGCAGCATAATTATACACTGGCAACTCATCAGGGTTATCTCTAATAAAATACGAACATATATACTTCAGTATCATTTAATTGTAGCATTAATTCTTATACTTAAAAATATATTAATAGATGAAAATATTTTGTTACGAGAAGACAATGTGTTACCTATTTTTAAAAGTGCCAGTCTCCCATGCACATGCTATTAAACAATTACAGACGAGATCCGCTGGTACCACGTGTGAATTTGCTTTTGAATCTACATTCAGTACACGTATTACACCTATTGCAATTAATATTAATGCTTGATTAAGCCCTTGAACAGTATCGATCCATCCATGCAAGGGTTCATTATAAGTTGCCAAAGCTGCAAAAATGATGAGTGTTATCAATTTTTATTACTTTACTTTTGAATTCTGAATTCGTAAGCAGTTTACCAATGAGTTAGTGTCAAATCGTTCACGAATTGCTTTTGTAAATAGTATACAATTATTAACTCACAGTAATATTGTTACTAATTGGTACAATTATTACATTTTGGTGAAGAATTGTTTTCATTAAACGGAATTATTGGAAGAATTTTCTATGAATTAGTCATTTTCATCATAAATCGGAACCCCTAAGTTTTCAGATGATAGAGTCCGGCCTGACCTTAATATTTTGTTTATAGTATTCGGTCCGAAACAAAATTCTAAAAATTCGGGGTTTGAATACTGGCACGCATGGTTCAATAGGTCATCTGAGTGAAAATTCAGCCCCTACTTTCAGCCCCTACTTTCATCCTGTAACTCCTTATTACAACCTACTTTTACATTATTTAAACCTCTAGCCTCAACTTTCAGTTTTGTACTCCTACTGAATGAAACAGTTGACTCTATTGGACCAGATTTTAATCTACTGGCCCTACTTCGAATCTTTCGAACCTACAGTTTAACATATCATGTAATGACTAATGCTGACCCTATTTTTGATCTTTTTAGCCTACGGTCTTCGAATTCATGACACTACATTGGTGCTTTATAGCATCTTTTCTGTCATTCGAAGAAAAAATAATAATTGATATACAAATATTGGTTACTAAGGTGGAAAAATTAACTCATTAGGCATCGTAATAGCTGCAGCTATCTATGCTCAAGAAACACATGTAAATATTTGGTTTAAGATTCAACCCAATTTTCATAAACAAATTATACAAAGAAACACTTCTTTGCACTGAATTTCCACAGAAAAACATCTTCTCCCAACGAAAAGTGCTGAACATTTGTGTGAGAATAATATTCATCATAGAATATCACCAAATATTAATAATTATTTCATTGTTATAAACATTATAATCTATAAAATTTCGAATTTTTCAGTCATGTTTGATTCTCTTACAAAACCAATCAAAAATTTGTTTTAAAGTGATTCGAAATCATGTAAAACTTTAAACATAAAGTACCTGCTATAGCTAGCAATACAAATTACAAATTTAAAAATCAGACACTACACTTGAAAATAAAATACCTGTCATGGCTAGCAACAAACATTCTAAATAAATGAATTAATTTGATTAAAATTGATAATTCAGACAGCAGTTGTGTCATAAACTCTCTAATATTATTATGTTATGCAGTTGATTTCAAAACCTCTTGGTGAAGCCGAGGATGCCAACCACTGTTCACGTGATAATTTCTTAGCAGGTTCCGTGAAGTGCGTGCCAAGGATTTGTTGCCTGAGCCTAGCTAATGCCGAGCACTGACATAAGACATGTAGGGATGTTTCATCATCTCTGATGCATTTTCTGCATTCTGTCGCGTCGTGGATCTAAACCCCATTTTGTGCATGTGATAGTTCAAGTGATTATGCCCTGTGAGCATCTAAACCACTATCCTTATGTCTTTCTTGGGTTATCCCAGGATTTCTCTGACTCTGTCCATCCTGTACGTATAGCCCTGAATGTTTTTCACCTGTCAGCAGCCCTGGGTTAGTTCTCCGCATTCCCGGTGCCTCGTCTGGATTCAGGTTTTGACGGCCATCCTGATGCAGGAAGCCGCTAGTCCCAATACCAGTTTCGGTGCTATGTATTCACATACTGCGCCACTTTTCGCCAGCTAGTGACCAGGAATCCACATGAGGGTCTCTGCAATTAATGTCACTTGGCTGTCCGAGCAGATTGTAATCTGCCTACCAGCAACGTCTTCTTCTATAAATGTTTCAGTGTAGTGAAGGACGACCAGGACCTCCGCCTGAAAGACGGTGGCATGCCGCCCACGTGGGATCCCTATACCCCTTCTTCCTACGATGTCATACATTCCTGCTCCTGAACCCTCCACTTCTTTGGAGCTGTCTGTGTACCAGGTTCCTCCTTGGAGGAGCAAGTTAGTATTTGTTTTGTACATATCCCTGCTTGACATGCAGACGCGAAAAGCCTTGGTGAAGTTGAAGCGTCTCGTTATTCTCTGTTGCTATATTTCTAGAAATGGCAGTGTGCTGATATCACTTGGGAGCCTAGTATGTTTAGTCATCTACGTCCATATATTTACTCTTGCCAGACGGCTTATCGCGTGACTCGACCCGGCGGTTATCACAATGTGTAGGGATTCTTTACAGATCATGTACCTTATAGACGTTGTGGGCGTAGTCCTCATTGCTTCTGGCATGCCCCTAAACGCTAGCATTTGTAATCATCACAGCTTGTCCTGCATCGTTTTCAGTTTCACCCGTGGCTACCAAACCACGGCCGTGTATACAAAATGCAAGCGTTTTAGGGCCTGGAACCCACGTCAAACCAAAGGCTGTTCTGCACATTGAAAATGTCAGGGAAAACTGCTTGCATTGTGTCTCAAGATGCTTCGCCTAGTTCAGTTTGCTATCTAGGATTACACCCAGATATTTAGCTCAGTCTGAGATCATCAATCTCTTACCACGGAATGAAGGGGTGTCAACTTTCGACACTTTGTACTACGAAGGAGGCCATCCACTACAATGCACCACAGGAGGAGTGGCAGGACACCCCCCTGCGGGCATCCTGGCGGCGCTACTCCCCTGACTAGGCCCTCGCCCCATCTGGCTTCAAGTCGCCTCTGGTTTAGCATGCTTCCTATCCAGCATACTAGCTGGTCTGGCACACCACACGTTGAATACTCTCAACAGATGACTTCTGGAGGGGTATTGCTGGAGACATTCTCTATGTCCAAGAAGGTAATCCCCCCCCCCCCCCCCCCTGTTCAAGCTGTTTCTCCAATTTCGCCACGGCAACATGGAGTGCAGTTTCTACAGAGCAGCCCGCCTGAAAGCCGTGCTCCCCTCTGTGCAGAGGGAGACTAGAGCACCTCATCCCTAATATATCTCTCGACCAGTTCCCCTAGCGTCTTCAGAATGAAGAACGTTATACTGATCGGCCCAAAGTCTTTAGCAGCAGTGTCCCCTCTTCCCAGATTTGGAAATGAAGGCCCCTCTGTCATCCCTCCGTGCCGATGATACGTGTTCAAGGGCAATACATGCCCTAAATAGTATCGCCAGTCGGAAGACGACGAAATTCATGCTCTTTTGTAAAAGCATTGGGTAGATGCCATCCGTTCGGATGACTTGAAGGGGCAGAAGGACCCAGTGGACAATTCCAGTCGGCCTTCTCCATCTCCTGGCCCCAGCCTTCCTTCTCTCGGATGGTTTGAGTTGTCTGAAAACCTGGGAAGTGGGTTTTTGGTTTTGCCAGGATCTTGTGGAGCCTCGCTGTATCCGGAATGTTCCTCAATTCCTCGCAGAAGCTTCTTCAATCTTCCTGTTTGTAGATTCCTCTATTTTTATTATATCAATACTTAGCCGAGAGAGACTCCTCGTCAGAGACTTTCCAGTCCACACTGTGTGGAAGTATCGCCGCAATTAAGAATCTCCAGCTCAGTATCTAAAACGTGGAGATTTCTATCTCAGCCATTAATAGGCTAATCCGGGCCGTCCCCGAACGTTTCTGGACCCCTTACGGAGCCCTGCTGGTTCACCCTGAAAGTGACCCTACCTGCCTCTAGATAGGGTAGGTAATCTAGAGCTGCGAGGGCACTAATGGAGGTTTCGGAGAGATCTACATCTAGAATGCAGCCCGTCCGTTCAGTCTGCTTTCCTGTCTGTTGGAGAATACCCTCCAAGAATTGGTTCGTAGAGTGGAGTTCTGGAGGCTCAGGTGCCGCAGAACAACCGTCGGCCTCTCGGCAGTGCCCTGCATCAGTACGGTCGCTCTGCGATACTTTTGGAGACACTCCGTCTCCTTGATCTCCAGGTTTAGTCCCTCCTTGAGCCTAAACGCTGGTGTTCTCTTCACTAACCAGTCCCGATCTAGATGTCTGTGCCCTGCACTACAATAGCCCCCGAACTGATGAAGATGTCGACTAATCTAAGGGAGCGCCTCTCGCGACGTAATGCGTCAATCTCTTTGGAGATTTCCTCCCTCAACCTTCCCAGCTCCTTTCGAGGTAGATAGGTTTCAGGATAACCCTGTGTTTCTAGAGCCTTCTGCCGTTTCGACCCCCTGTTTGAAGGATGGCATCTAAAGTCCTTCCTCTTCTTGCCCGTAGACCGAACAGGACAAGTTGTTCCTAACGATGATGCGATGTCTAAGGCCATGAGAGCCTAGGCTGCTGTTTGAAAACTGCGTTATGCAGGCTTTCTTTTTCTAGGCACAGTTACCGTTTTTTTCCTTTACAGAGAGCCCAGTCAACTGTTCTTCATCTATAGCAACTTAGTTGTTGTCACCGGTGTTAGTGATCTTCATCGCTTCTGGTAGGATGGCTCCTAAAGAGCTGTCAACGGTTGGCGGTGGGTTACAAGAGGGCCTCGGGCCAGAGCCCGCGTTATTTTTATTTGTTTTGTTCGTATCGGCCATTTTGGTCCCACGAGTAGCTAGAAAAATAAAGAACACCCTCTGCAGAGTTCCGCTTGCAGGGGGAGTCTCTATACTAAGGGATTCGACCTGGTATCCCAAAGTCTCCATTAAGAAACCACCTTTGTGACTTCGACGTTTCTGCCTGTACTGAGGGGGGGGGGGGGCTCGGCGGGGTGTTCAAGGATTTGTTAACGCTGGTGCCATACAGCCGTTGACATGTCGATCACATCATGACTTGGGAGCATGAGAACTCGTCAGTTCCCCAGGGTAGCCACATCTCACGATTCAGGCGCTCTGGCTCACCTTCTCCAGGTCTCCTACCTGTCTCCTACCTGGCCACGTGATCCCTGAGAAGAGAATGTTATGTTGATACTATATTAGTTAATTTTGAATGATGTTTCGTTAGACTCGTTAATAATGATGGATATATATTTTGAAGGCCTTCGCCAGTGAGCAGAAATTAATTTTATAGCAGAGGTCTCTGCCGTTAGATTGCTGATAAGTAGGGTTCTACTACATCGCAATTTTTTTTTCTTTTCACGAATAAATTAAAAAACGAGAAAAAATAAGGTCTAAAAAATGCACTAGTTGTTGGTTCCAACCCAGCCTGCAGTGGATTTTTTAGAACTTAGTTTATCGTGTTTTTCAATTAAATCGCAAAAAAAAATAATAATTGCGATAAAGTAGAACCCTACTTATGTTTGTTACTGACCAATAACAATTAAAAGAGAAATACTAACGTTCATGTGTCAACCACCCGATTCAACAACAACAAATGTCTAATATTTAAAACTTTTTGTGATTTCCAATCACTTTGAAACCAATTCTAAACTATTTTCATGAGAAAACCAATATGGATGTAAAAAAGTGAAATTTGTCTTATTCACATAATAAAATAACTATAACAGTAGTATTTGTTAATATTTAGTAATTCTCCTTCTTCAAGTTGGATCAAACAGGTTCGGGTGCAGAGCGGCACCTTATAATTTTAAACAATTTAGGTCTTGACTGGCCCCTTAAGGATTTTAGTTGTTCAGAAGGTTTGAGTCCGGACCGAAGATTCGTTTACGAACCTTTTATGAGTAAAAAAATGTTCCGGTCCGTTCGGAACCCAAATCCATAATAATATAAACTAAAGGGATCCAAAAGTCCCACATTTTTTACTCATGATTAGTAATAATGCAAATTACAGTAATTCGTAAGCAGCTTGTTACTGTATAATTGGTAACTTCTTAGTAATTTCAGTTTAGAGTAAAGATTAATAAAGGTTTAGAGTAGGAGCGCAGATTTCTCAAAAAATAATTTCAAAACTATTTCATTATATATTAAATTACTGATAGGGAATCTGAAGATCGAAAAAGGCAGATCTTTTGCTCTCTCATTTAACTCTCCCTCAGCAATGGATTTTGTAAAGACATACGTGTTTGGAAAATTTCCCAGTAATCTGAAATTTACAATTATTAGATATATGATTATACGTATGTTGTTTCTTCTTTTAAATTATGTCTCATACATTTTAGTAAATGAAATTTCGTCCTCCTCTGATAAATTTCTTCGTTTAATGATCTGCACAGTGTTGTTAATTTCTTCATACGTTATAGGTAAGGGGTATACTTTTTCTTCTATATTTCGATGAACGCATTGGCTAAATGCTGTAGATACATGAATAGCGGCCTATAAAGAAAGGTACGATAATAACTTATATAAAAATATATACGTACTGCACGGACACATTCTCATTTAGCGCGTCGCTTCGCGTAAAGATTGAGCGTGGTTTCGTACGTTTAATGTGTGCATTTCCACTGCATTTTGTCCATATCATAATAATAGTGTATTAAATTGGAAATTGTGATTTAAAACCCTGACAAACTACAGTCACAAATTGGAACTGAACTTGTTTTTCAATTTGTTTTTAAAGACTTCAAGCTCGACAATTTGGTTATACATACGATTCTCTTTGAAAAATAAAACGGTCTAGACAAAACGAAACGGGATATGAAAAGTATGTTTGTTTTTCGATATGTTAATAAAAGAATATAAGTTGTTTACATTCTCAGCTTAATGAGAAGGTATTAGTTTTATGTGAAAAACTGACTATCGCGGGTTTCTTTATATCTTCACGTTTCGAGACCCCCTTAATCCGAAAAAATGTGTTTTACGAATGGACAAAAACTGTGCACCCAACAAATATTTTTGCTTTATTCGTAAAAAACAACGTTAAAAATACAAATAAAATTTTTGGACAAACGACACAAGCTAAGAAAAAAATGAATTGAGAAAAGTTGTTAGAGTTCTTAAATGCTCAAGGATATGCCTCTCGAGAATATGCCCAGCATTTAAGATCCAACAGAGCATTTATGGAGCATTTAAGATAATTTAAAGCATTTATTCTTCAACAAAAATATATCACAATTACAATATATTCTTCACAAACAGACTATACAGTAAAGTAAACATATATTCGATTTTATTCATATACTGCTCACTGCGAAAAATATGTATTCTATTATTTTGACTTCTTTTATAATTTGAATTTAGCGCCCTTTCTAATTTGGGGGCTTTGAGAGGAAACTTCTTCCCGCGAAATTTAAATAATGTGATTATTATTTGGGTAATTTTTAATAATTTTAGCTTTTTTTACATTTTTGCTTTTGTAAGGTATTAAAAATAGAATATACGATGTTTCAAATTGTAATTCAAAATGCTCATAAATGCTCATTAAATTCTCAAAGCACATTAAGCTCGAGCATATTCTCGAGTATATGCTCACCCTCGTGGGAATTTTTCCGAGCACTGAAACTCTTCCGAACACTAAAAGTTGTTCACCCAAAAAAGTGATACGAATTTGTTATTAATCATTTCCTAATAGGACGCGTAGTTTTTGTTTTAATCGTAAAAAATAACATTGAAAATAAAAAATAAAATTTTTAGAAAAACAACAAAAGGTACAAAAAAAATAAATTGACAAAAGTTGTTCACCCAAAAAAAGATCTACAAGCTCTTTATTAATTATTTTTTAATAGATTGTGTTATTTTTTCATAGATTTTAACAAGATTTACCAATTATCTCAAATTTTTCAATTAAACACAAATTGAAAATATTCTAGATTATTTAATCATAGTAGAGTTCTCTTAGAACAGAAGTTTGAACAAAAACGGAATCAAAGCCTACAGCTTAATGTCTCTATTTAGTAAAAAAAATTGCATTTTTTAATTAAAATCATATTGAAAAACATACCTACTTCTTATATGCTATTCAATTTTGTCTAAATCGTTTTATGTTTCAAAGAGAAGTGACTCTAAAAACTAATTATCGAGCGCGATGCGCGAGTGTCACAATGAGAATGTAATCGTCAAAGCCAAAGGTGCTTTGAGAACCTTTCTTTAAAAACAATTTCAGTTCCAATTTATGACTGTAGTTCCTCAGGGGTTTAAATCACAGTTTTCGATTTAAGCTACAATATTTAGGATATTTGAAAAAATGCAGTTGACATGTACGCATTAACCGTACGAAAACGAGCAAATTCATTTTTTGGAAAGACGACACAAGGTGTAATAAAATGTTTTATAACAAAATTGGTTTTTTTGATAGGATGCGCAATTTTTTGTTAATTACAAAAATAAGACAATGAAAATATGTCTGTTTTAATATCAATGCATATTACGAATTCTAATAATATAAATTTATTGAAATGATAAATTTTTCAGGGTAGCTGAGAATAAAAATTAGTGCAAAATAAAGAACAAATATTAAAGTGATAAAGAAAAATAAAATTTTAACATCATTCTGCAATATCTGAATAAGCAGTCACAGACCGAGGTACAGAAATAAATATAATATACATCTGATATAATAGAGTTGAACATAATGTAGAAAAGTTCGCACTTTGGAGAAAATGCGAAGCACGAGATACGTGATGAGAATGTGTTCGTTAAAGCCGAAAAAGCTTTAACAAAAGAGAATTCACAATCACCAAATGACAGTTGTCGATGCTTCGACCCTTAATTTTAAAATATCTGTGCACAAATGTGGGGGAAGTACAACGACCGAGCGCAGACTAAACAGAGACATTAAGCATCACGATTAAAACTTACCGATCACTTCCAAAAATTGCATAATTCTTGAAAATGATCTAACTCTTTGAATATTGTTCTAATCGAAAAATTTAATAAGAATAGTTCCGAAATATATTTGTCATATAGTAAAAATTTTGATTGAAAATTCTTAATCTATCAGAAGAATCTTTTTTTCTTTAAATTTGAAAAATGTTGACAAGCATATAACTTATGTAACTTTCATCTAATTTAGAAATGCTATCAGGATAATTTTCGAGTCTTTTTGTCATAAACAGAAATACATACAACGAAATGATTTTATGATTTTTCGAAATCTGTGAGAGCCGAAACGCAAAAGTCCGGGGAAAAACTAGAAATCGACCAATTTGGACGATTCCATTGCACTCTCGTGAATGAGAATGTAAAAATATATTTTATACATATATCCCTAGATATTTTGTAAACTTACTTTTAATTGCTTGCATTCTCTGCAAATACTGATCAATTCTATTAAGCTATTAACATTTATTGGTACACTGAGGCTTAATGGTTCGTCAAATTTTGTAGAAGCAGCTGCATGAAATACGATTGACACCTTAAAAATGTATATCAAGAATTTAATAAATACGTATTTCAAATTACTTGTAAAAATCTTTCAAAATACCTCTTGTGTGATTGTTGCTCGATCCTCAGCTGATATTCCCAAACCAGGTTTCATTGCATCTCCATTAATTGGTACAAGTTTTTTCTCAAAATCAGGATTTCTTTTCCTGATGGATTCAAAAATCTGTGGATTTTTATCGTAAATCACTTAATAAATTATACAGGAAAAAGCTTTTCATAAAATAATCTGTTCAAATTACAGGCAGTGTAGTAATCTCTTCAAGTCTGATATTAATCGGCTTGCCTTTCTTGGCCCGCATTAAAAGAAAAATCTTTCCTATTCCTGGACAACATCGTAGAAGTTTTTCTACAATAATCTTTCCTATGAATCCTGTCCCTCCTGTAAATTACAAAAAAGTAAAGTAGGTCCAATTTTGTCCGATTTTTACATTCTCATCATAATTAGAAGGTATTGTCTTTATGCGAAAACTGAACACCGCGGATTTCTTTAAATATTTATGTTTCGAGACTCTCAAATCCGAAAAAAACCCGGGTTCACGATAGTGTCTCCCTGTCTGTCCTTTTCTGTATACCGGACAACTTTTGAAAGACTAATCGGATTAAGTTTCAATTCAGTAACCAGTTTCAGAGATCAAAAAGAATGATCGAGTTTGCTAACCAGACATTTTGGATAGAAATTCAAAAAGTTATAGCATTTTCAAAATGTTTGAGACTTTTTTTCAATATTAAAAAATTCTATGTACGATTATCTGTAGTACTCGGAAACTCGAACAATTTATCCTTACGACTTTCTTCGCTAAAAAGAAAATGATCGGAGTTATAGCATTTGTAAAATGAAAAAAAAAACGAAAATGAACATTTTAAGCCACACAACGCACGATACGAAAAAAAAGTCGAATGAAGAGAAACGTTGCTTTTTGAAAGCTCTCCAAGATCGTCATAACAAATTTTCGAATTTTCTTGAAAAATCGAAAATTCAAATTTTAATCGCACAAAAAATAATGAAAGATCATAAATTCCATTATGCGGTCAAACTATGCAAGATACGACAAGAGATTGGAAGACAAAAATTCTGCAACCAAAAAAGATCTACAAATTTGTTATTAATCATTTTTTTATAGGGATGCGTAGTTTTTGTTTCATTCGTAAAAACAATATTAAAAATAAAAAAATTAAATTTTTGGACAAACGGCACAAGGTATGAAAAAAATAAATAGACAAAACTTGCTTATCCAAAAAAGAGCTACAAATTGGTCATTAATAATTTTTTGATAGGACTTGTAGTCTTTGATTTATTCGTAAAAAATAGCATTCAGAATAAAAAAATTAAATTTTTTGAAAAACGACATACGGTACGAAAAAAAATTAATAGACAAAAGTTGTTCACCCTAAAAGCATCTACAAATTTGTTATAATTAATTTCTAGATAGGACGAACAGACTTTCTTTCAACCGTAAAAAATAAGACTAAAAATTAAAAAATTAAATTTTCGGAAAAACGACACAAGAGACGAAAAAAAATGAAGAGACAAAACTTGTTCAACCAAACAAGATCTACAAATCTGTTATAAACTCTTTTTATAAAAATATATTGAAAATAAAAAATTAACTTGTCACCTAAATTGTATATTCAAATTGGTTTAGAATTACTTTACGCTAGAATGCGTATTTTTAGTTCAAATCGTAAAAATAACATTGAAAATAAAAAAAATTAAATTTATGAAAAAACGACACAAGATGCAATGAAATGTTTAATAACAAAATCGTCTTTATATAAATTATTTAAACAATATTCATCTATTTAACCAATTTTTCCCCTGTAAAACGTAAAAAGTTATTATTTTCTGGAATTGATGACACAATTAACGAATGTTAAAAATAATTTTTTTTCAGGTATTTGATAATTGTTTAAACAATTTTCATTTGTTCAAACAATTTTTTCATCCTGTAAATCGTGAAAAGTTGTTTTTTTCTAGAATAATTGTCGCAAGTAATGAATGTTAAGAGCGATGTTTTTTTTCGAATCTCTTACACGATGTAACGTAACTGAAAAAAGTTGTTTAAAAAAAATTATTATTAATTAAAAAATGAGGGTATAAGTTCTGAAATAAAAAAATACTGAATAATAAGGGATATAGTGTAAGATATTAACAAAAACTATAATTTTTTCCACCTTTCTTATGAAAAGGTACAAGTGAATAATTATTAATTCTTTAAATAATTGCAAACTGTCCTCTACAATAATCATCACTCTTAGTATTCATTAACTGCATCATTAATTCCAGATAATAATAAATAACGTTTCAGGACTTGCAGGGGAAAAACATTGTTTAAACAAATGAAAATTGTTTAAATAATTTTTGAATACCGTTGAAAAAATATATTACTCCCAACATTCATTAATTGTGTCATTAATTCTAGAAAATAACAACTTTATACAAATTACAGGGGAGAAATTGTTCAAGCAAATAAGAATTGGTTAAATAATTATCAAAGATGTTGAACAAGAAATATAACTTGTGACATTCATCAACTGTATCATTCATCCCGAACTTTTTTCACTTTTACTTTCACTTTTCACGATTTAAGGGGGGAAAAATTGTTTAAACAATTAAAAATTTGTGACGTGACGCGCTTTAAATCTTAATTTTTTTAACTATGCAATATCCTTCGATCGTTTTGAAACTCAGTCATGTTATTTTAGAATATTTTAGGTTATTTTATCACAACGTTTTTATTTGTAAAATCTAATCATAATACTTTGTTTTAGTTGGTTTTTGTCACTTAATATTAGACAAAAACGCCGGCCAAATCTTTAGCATAGTTCCGCAGAATTTTAGATGAAATAAAATAAATCTTTAGAATAACCTAAATATAAAGTCTGAGAACATTTGTAAAAGTGGATCATGTTATTTAAATTAATAAAACGATTAAGATTAAATTTTCCGTATTAAAGTATTATTATGAAACTATTTATTCAATTTTTACTCTTACCTGTAATAAATACATTTTGTCCTTCGTAAAACTTTTGAATTTCCGACATAATTTATGACCGTTAATAACTTAAACTACTTTGATGAACAATATAAATTTGAAGAATATTAAAGATTTACAATATCAAGAAATGCCTTTTAAAACAATTTTTGAAATCACTACTAAGTTTTTAAAATTTTGTTCCTGATGCCATGATATCAACATGCAAACTGAAAAGTAACTGATTCATGTCGTACAATTACTGGTATAATGCAGGTATAAGAATCACATATAGTGAGACGAACAGCTGTTGAATTTTTCATAATTCTAATGTTCAGTAAGTGAAATCCTTAAGTTGCTTCTAATTAGGTTTATCAATGCGTACGATTCACACTTCTAAGCATAGCTTATAACCATAATTAATCATAATTTTCTTGATAAAATATAAAAAGTAAGTTTCTTTCAATGTGGCCAATATCTTGCATATTTTGTAATCTCGAATGGCTCGATTTCGCCCTTCCTCACTCATGTCATCCTTCATTATTATAGGTATATTTAACAATTCCTTTCCAGCACTCTATGATTACATCTTTCCAATCAATCATTGTCATGTACAAAACCATCAATTCTTTATCAGCGTTAGAATGTTTATTCCTATTTTATGGATTTTAGATTTTCCTCTTAATTTTACTTTAAACCTACTTCCATTACTTTTAATTAATTATTGAATCTTATAAAAGAAACCTTTTTCTTAATGCAGAAAATATTTCTTGTAATTTTCATATTCATAAAATTTTTTTGGCTGACTCAATTTAAATTTAATACAAAATCGTTGCTTTATGAAAATATTTTGCACCAATTTTTCCTTTCGATCTCTCACACCTATAACTCATAAGAAAACGGAATGAAAATTTAAAACTATGTAACTACTGTAAATCGCTTTCGATTTCAAAGAATTTTAATTATTGGCCGAAGTCTATTCTGGCGATCATGCACGGAAGAAATATCGATACCAACAGATTTCATCACTCACTGACAAAACTAACACTATAATTAAAAACACTATAATTAAAAAGGAATGCGAAAGTAGGAACATAGCAAATGGGGTGTGGAAAGGCGGTTTTGAAATTTGGTCAGGAGTAGATAGTGAATCACATGGTAGTCAAGGGTTCGGTTTGATCATGAATGAAAAAGCAAGACCACATCTCAAAGATCATGATTTTGTATCTCCCAGATTGTTTTGGGCTAGAATGAAGGTAGGAATCAGAAGATTATTTATCATAGCGTTCTAAGCCCCAGTTAATAGCAATACTGATCATTACCTTTTAGTCTCCAAAATAAACTTAGGGCGGGGATGGAGAAGAAAAAGAACCAAAAAAACGAAACACACGCGAATCAAGATTGAAAATTGACAGAAACCGGAAGTGCGAATAGATTTTCAGAATAAGATAAACGAACGCATAGATAGGGCAGCTTGGGAGGCGCTTAGAAGCAATAAATATATAGAGGGCGCGTGGAATTTGTTACGGGATATCATTGTCAAAACTGCGATTGAAGTGTGTGGTACGGCAGTGGTAGGAAGAAAGTCTGGTGATGTGTGGTGAAATGATGAAATTCAGGCAGACCGGCAGGTTTAGAAAAAAGCCTACAAGAGAACATTAAACACCACGGGTCTTAGCGATGAGGAGATAAATAGACTTAAAAGCGATGGCAGAGACAAAAAGAGGAAAGTTAAATGACAATCAAGGAAAGTAAAGACAAAATCAGAATATAAGAAGAGAAGAAAATACAAAACGACTTTGAAGGAATCATTAAACTATTATTCAAGGAGATGAAGGGAAGTGAAAGTACAGATTTTTTCAGCGTGAGGAACAACAAAGGTGAAATGTTATATGATACATACGGGATAGTAGACGCTTTAAAAGACTCTTCTAAAGAATTATTAGGAGGTGAAGCTATAGGGCAACACAAATGCGACACAGAACATAATGCATTAGAAAACCCAATTGAGAAAGTATGTATCACTAAGGTTAGTGACATAATTAAGAACTTAAAAATGGTAAGGCTGCTGGTGTAGACAGTATTAGCGCTGAAAAGCTTAAATACTGTGGCGAGTTCATACCTCACAGGTTGTACGAATTGATAAATTTATGTATCGAGTTGGGAGAAGTCCCAGACGATTGGAGAAAAACAATTATCGTACCAATATAAAAAAGAAAGGGAGATAAAAGCAACTGCAACAATTACAGAGGTATTAGCTTATTAAGTACCGTAAGTAAAATATACTCAACAAAAAAAGTTTGAGAGTAGGAAAGAAATTTTTCTGTGCATTTGCTGACATAGAAAAAGCATTTGACAAGGTGAATAGAAGTAAACTTTAGGAAATCCTTACAGAATACGGAGTCAATGGATGGCTCCTACAAGCAATACAAACAATATATGCAGGTAGTAAAGCGAGTGTAAGGGTTAATGGGAAACTGAGTGACTGGTTCAATATTATGCAAGGCGTGAAACAAGGATGCGTTATATCCTCATGGTTATTTATCATATTTATGGATAAGTGTCTAAGAATGGCCCTCTTTGACGAAGAGGGTGTAGATCTCGAGACAGTGAGGGTACGTGGGTTAGCTTTCGCAGATGACAAGATTGTTATACCAGATTCAATCGAGGACTTGCAAAGAATATTGAATAAACTGAATACAAGCATGAAGAACATGGGCCTCAAAATTAACGTAAGCAAAACAAAAATCATGGTGTTTGAAGGAAAAGGTGAGAAAACAATGTGCAACATTGTCCCAAATCATGAGAGACTAGAACAAGTTGATAAGTATGTATATCTGAGTAGCCTATTCACTAGCAACGGAAAGATAGATGGAGAGTTAGATAGGCGCATAAATGAGGGTAAGAGGGTTATCGGTAGAGCAGGATCCATTCTTAGAAGTAAAAACATATCAAAAAAAGCTAAAATGTGAATAGATAGTTCTATAATTGTCAAGAAAAGGATAAGAGTAAAATTAACGCGATTGGCATGAAACCTCTGCGCACAATATTCGGGAGAACACTAATGGACAAAGTCAGAAACGAGATACTCCTCAAAGAATGTGGTACAGATGAGACACTAGTTGACATATGGGAAAGAAATCAATTAAGGTGGTTTGGACAAAGGGCTGTTCACTCTTGAGTTGAAACTCGAGCGATCTAATTTCGTTTGGACATGTTGAAAGAATGAAAGATGAACCACTGACGAGACAAGCGTATAAAGGTAAACTAAATGGCAGAATGCCCAAAGGCAGACCGCCGAAAGAATAGTTAGAATGTGTGAATGAGACCTCAATCCGAAGAGACGTAAGAAGCCATAGAAACACGAGAGCTTGTATGCAAAAATGCCGGGACGTGAAGGAAGCTAGAGAAGTATGCCAGGACAGAAAAGTGTGGCGACAAGTAGTTTATAAAAACAGTGACAGTAAAGTAAATGACACCTGAAACAAAGGACCTTGGACACTAATGGGCCCAAGTGAGGAACCTCACATAACAACCTTGTGAGGCTCTTTACTTTGGGTGATCGCTAGAGAGATTGATCAGCAACCTGGGTCGGAGCAGTGTTGTGGAACGAACGTGTCATTTAAACGAATAACACGAGAATTCTAGATCAATCTAAAAAATCTATACCCCCTACCTCACATTAGTCATTTCCTCACCGAGCGAGTCACGCCTACCCCGAAAGGGAAATAGCTTAATGGTATAATAATAATATTAATAAGACCGATCTCCGTGTATGCGGTTTGGCAGGAGCAACGGTACAGGCCTGTAAGTAGTAATCACTCTTCACTTAGAGCGCGAGCGCGACATGTCCACTTCTTACGCACGGAAAAGTGCGAGTGTGACAGCTTTTAGAAATAAATTATGTCCATCAAGTTATGCGAGTTTTTTTTTCTTTTGCAACCAGCAAAAGTTTTTTGAACTGCGAAGTAATATGAGTGTTTAAAAGGCTTGCTCGGAAATTGACACGTACTGGGGGGAGACGGGACGCTTTAAATATTACTATTACTTATTCTTAAAAACTATTTTTTTTTTTTTTGATTTTGTTACAATAAAAATTGTTATTAGCATCGGCATTTTTGAAAATGACTTAAACATTGAATATTTTTAATGACGAAGAAATAATAATTAGTTTTGCAACAAGAATTAACGTAAATGATTATTTTAGTTAGAAATAAGTAATCTAATTTAATGTATACTAATATATAAATATATGTAATAAATAATGTATGCCAAAAACGTTCTACATACCGCTTCCTATGAGCAATGACGATTTCCGTTAGCACAGTGCTGATCACTTCCGTTAACATACTCATTTCAAAGTCAAACACTTTACAAAGTTGCATGTAACACTACTACAAAACTTAATTTATGCTCATTCAGATAATAACATCCGTCATTAAATCAGTGACGCGTCAACATTGAAATACATTTTCCAAATCATTCTCAATTCGTCGGAATTTATTCTTTTTCTTCCTAATTAAATATATCTACTGCATTAAATGTGAAAAAAACATTTGCGATATGTAGGTACTTAAAAATTCTTTAGAGTGATTCGCTTTATTAATTTGAAATTCGTCTTTAATTGTTTCAGCTTCTATCATTTGAGATGGAAATAGTTTAATTTATAAGTCTTGCAAATGTTAAGTGTGTCAATGTGAACTTCTACAATTTTTAATTGTGCAATACTCAATACTTTAATTTAAAATAGTTGACGATTCCACGATTCTGATTCAAAAATGTTTCTACTATAACAACACATAACATTCGAAATCTTTCACTGTATGCTCAAATTCATAAATTAGTCATTTAAATCTTTTTGATTTTCAAAAGCAGAACATCAGATTCTTCTATTTCTATCGCTTTAAAATGTAAATTGTTTAAATTTGAAAATCTCATTTTGATGTCTATAAACAACTGAAAATTCGTGACCCTAGAACCATAGGGTAAATTCACAGCAAAAATGGTGCTACCTAGTATTACGGAATTTTCCGTAAGAATAACCAGACAAGCATAGCGCTAAGGCTAGTATTATGGAATTTTCCGTAATACTAGCCCTCGACGAGCTGGAAATGGGTTAGTCTTATAAAAAATTTCGTAATAGAGGGATATCTCCATGCAAGTTGCCATTTTTTTGAGCCACAAAGTTCTATCTTAAAATTCAATAATATATTAAAGCGAAGTTTTGTCAGTCACAAAGTTAAATCTTTTTTCTAATTAGAGATTTCCACTCAGTCTGATATTTTTCAGCAAAATATTGCAATATTTCTATCAGAACATTTTCCTTGGTTCCTGATGTACTAAAAAAATAAGTGAAAAGTGAAAAAATTTTAAACACCAAAATATTAGACCAAAATATCGTCATTTTTTTACATTTTTACTCTTAAAAAAATACTCACCCCGTACATATGCATATATTGCATATTAATAAATGAAACCGTTCTGTAATTATAGCCTTTATAAATGATGAAAAATGCTTTTCTTAAGGCCATGTTATACATTAGTCACGTGACCCAGCCAGTCCTGAGATCGATATTTTTTGTCCCATATTTAAAAATAAAAGTTAAAATAGAGCGGAAAAAATTTGGGAAAATATTAATAAATATAAAAGGACAGTGTGTGGTAAAGCATAGAGTTGGGGAAGAAAAAAAAGTTATTATTGGAATAACAAATGTCAACCGGCAATCAAGCGATCTGCATTATCAACAGTGCTGACACCATGGATATATCAAATATCAATTTGTTTATTTGCACCAAACCAGCAAATATTATCAAGTGTAATTATTGCAACCGATGTTTGCATCATTTTCCTCAAGACATGTGAGCCAGAACCTCAAAAATGTTTAATTGGGAACACTAAAAATTGGTTACATAGTTCTACAGCACGGTCGGTATTTTTGTGAATTTCCTTATTCATTACATTTTTTTCTTCAACATTTCGATTCAAATGTTGTATACACACGCAGATTACAGTTTCCTGATGCTTTCCCCAAAGTTTCAACTCGATATCTCATTTTGTGTGGACATGAGTTGTTGCACAAATAATGCCGATATTGCTCCGGTTTTAATTTCTTCAAAAAGTTTTTTTTCTAAATTTCGTTCCAAATGTTGTATACAAACGTACATTGTTGTTTCCTGAGGCTTTCCCCAACATTTCAACTCGATATCTCATTCGGTGTGGACGTGAGTTGTTGCAAACAAAATTATCGATAATTTAGGTCACGTGACTCATGTATAACATGGCCTTAAGGTCGAAAAATGTTTTTCTTCACACATGCTTATGGTATCTTAAATTGTTTGCAGTGAATACAATTTTGCAGGTTTATATCTGCAAGTCCACAACTTTTGTTAACATTTCATTATCGTAAAGTTAATAACTATGACAATATACAAGGAAAATTATTGAAACCAGAGTCACATGATTTTTGTTCTGATTTTCCTAATGGCCTACGACATATCCATGTCACCGTTTATACCCGATATCAGTTAAAACTAGTTTTTAATAGTTAAACAAGTGCTTTTGTGAAAACCCGAAGAAATGTTAAATTCCATCGGATTTCGTGTTTTAACTGAAAATATCAGTTGAAACTGGATTCACCCAATTGTGCTCTTGAAAGAACTAGTTTTACCTGCACTATTCAGTGAAAACCCGAAATACTGAGTTTGCAGTGACTGGGCACAGAAGAGCGATTGGTCACAGCTCGAACCACTTTTCCAGCTCACCTTTAAAAAAACACGTGCTAGCGAATGGTCACAGAGTGATTGGTCACATCTCGACCCACACTGAATAATACAGGTGAAACTAGTTCTTTCAAAGGCACAATTGGGTGAATCTAGTTTCAACTGATATTTTCAGTTAAAACACGAAATAAGATGGAGTTAAGAAAATCTTCGGGTTTTTAAAAAGGACTTGGTTACTTCGCGTTTTGACTAGTTAAAACTAGGTTTGGAAAATTATCCTGGTAATTTCACGTTTTAATTGGTTAAAACTAGTTTTAACTGAATTGGGGTTAAAACGGTGACACATATAGTGAAATTTGGTTTCATAAACCACCACAGGATTGCGCTGGAAGCAGGTGCCATTCTTGGAATTTCACCCACCCCCAGCGAAAACGTGGTAAAACTAATATTTTAGCCACATCTCGCGACCACTTGATAGGTGGCTGTAAATCATGTTGGATTTAATGGGACGTACCGGTACTTATGTGTCTTAGGGAGACGGAACGACCCAATGATGACCGCCCTCTGCATTCAACCCGCAAGAGACTCAGCTTGTTTCTGTACCTCTCCTTTTCTTTTTCTTGGGCTGTGATGCTCATGTTGATATATATATATATATATATATATATATATATATATATATATATATATCGTGAGACGTGGCAAAGGTGTGATTTACTTATATATCGGATTACAAAAACTGCCAGACCGAAATAGAAGGATTGATGTTAATTAGTCAATCCAGTCAAGTTAATAAAGGTTTATTTAAACAATTTTTGAATGGACTCCTGCATTTGCCTGCGCATTAACGTTACCAAATTTCCCTATGGCATTGTTTTAGTTCAACCCTACGGTAAAAAACCAAGTCATGGAAAAAACTCCATTAGAAGCCTTACATATTTATAATTAAATTTGAGGATTTAAATCTACATTTAAATCTAATAAATCTACATTTAAATTTTACACTTCAAATCCGCTCTTTCAGATTGAAATAGCTCAGAACAGGTATTCAGAAACTGATTTAGAAGTACCCACATTTTCCAAAAAATAGATTATGTTTATTGTTGGTTTATTTTAGTGCGGAATTATATTTATTGATAGTAGAATATAAAAAACTTCATAGTATAATTGAACTCAAGCTGTTCTTTCTTAATAATCGCAGATCTTCCAGAAGTAGAGGATAGGAAGATTTGACCTCTCTGCATCGCATTGCTGACTTTAAAATGATGAGCATGTGTTGAAAAAAAGGAAATCTGTAATAAAAAATTGTATAAAATCATAAGATTTTTTAACTCTAATTGAAATATTTAATTGAATTTATTTCATCAATCTATCCAAAGAAGTATGAAAATTGCTAATTGGGAGGATCAAATAACACCTTTGATAGAAAACCCAATATGAGAAGGCGCTGTATAGGACATTTGACCTTAACGGCATTACAATTTTGGAAATCTTCTACTAATATATAAAAATGGATATAAATATTCAAAAATTGGTCACAATTTTATGTTTATGTTATTTAATAAGGAAAACTTCATAGAATAATAAGAAGTAATAGGAAACAGAAGAAAAATTGTGTTGAACAAAAATTATTTATAGGATTATGTAATTATTTTAATATTACAGAATTAATAAAAAGATGTAATACAACATGTATTATAACACAAGGATATTTTTTGTTTTCCAACGATATGAAACGTATTTCTTATTTTTTATCCAGAGTATTTAAACAAGCGGGACGATTCTAACATTTTTTATTTAAAATATCTTGTCCCGGAGAAAAGCTAAATACCTCATGACTACTACTTGATGAAAAAAATGATATAATGCTTTTGATCTAGATAAACTCGTACATAAAAAGTTTCAACCGCCTTTTCATACAAAATTTGAGTATCCAAACATAAAAAATACAATTTATATACAAAGGTAGATTTTGTTCAATTTTTCCAATAAAACTGAACTAAACAACATTAAAAGTAAAATTTATAATTTTTTTCTCGACCAGGTTGGTTGATCTAAAATATGTCTAAAATAGTCACAGATAGGCCCCTAAATGAACTTTCAATTAGTTTACATTAAAAATAAAGTTTATAAAATCTGTTATCAGAGATGTGAAGTAATGAAAAATCAAGTTACAGATGAAGTATTACACAATAATGATCCATATTTAGAGTGGGAAATTAAATAATGTAACAACTTACTACGACATTTTCTGTTGCAACAGTCAGCACTAGTAAAGCATAAAGAACCATCAGGAAGACAGGCAGGTCCTGCAGTATTTGTAGGCGGTGGAGTCGTAACAACTGGTGGAGTCGTAACAACTGGTGGAGTAGTTGTAACTGTTGGAGCCGTAGTAGAATCTTGTGCGTCTACTGCTCCCATAAGAAGGCCCACAAACAGAAGAGCAATAATAGCACACTTCATTTTGATGAATAAATGTTATCTATTATCATCCTCGCAAGGTTTATATACCGTTTTGTATAAGGAAAGATGCATAAATCTTTAAGGAAAGAACCTACTTTTTTTTAGATTTTCCGCGTAGAATCTGCCTGGTGTAAACAGTTTTACTCCACGGAAAACTTTCTAGATATAGTCTACTGCACAGAAGAAAATACACTTCTATTTTGAAATAAAAAAACGGTGACAATTTTTCTGAAACAAATTTGAACGACCATTGATTCATTTCAAGCGACAAGGACACTGAACGCAATTTAATTGTTTTTCAGTTTTGAAAGTGATCAAGTTTTTTTGTATGATCTGCCCATCATACGATATGAAGATTTAGGTCAGCATGAGGAAATCGCGTTCAAGTTCAAAAAGCTGCAATTGCTAACTTTTATCTTGATGTACCGGCCGCGGAAAAAAATTATTCAAATGGCAGCAAAATTCCTAAATGATTTAAAATAATTTTCAGTTCTACTTACTATTTAAGGACATATAATTCTTTAATATTTTTTTCATATGCAACAATCATAATGGAAAACTTGATTTTGATTTCAGCGTTCATTAGAAAAAATATATTTATGCTCTTTTACTTGGCGACGATGCACTACCACGAATCTTGATTAAAGTAAATTATCTTAAAACACAAAATTCATATGACTCTATTTTGCAGTAATTTTCCTTGTGTATTGTCATACGTTTGTTTTACGATAATGAAATGTAAATTAAAGTTGCAGATATAAACCTGAATAAAAGTTTTCAGTCCACACAGTTTAGATACGATAAGCTTGTTTAAATTAAAATAGCATTTAGCGCGTTATTAGAACTCAAATATATAGTTGGTAAGTTTTTTAATTTTCCGACTTGTAGTAGTAGTATTAGTAGTAGTAGAAGTAGTAGTATACCATTAAGCCATTTCCCTTTCAGGGTAGGCGTGACACTACCCGATTTGGGTAGTGTTCCTAGGTGGATAGTTTCTTGTAGTAAATAACTACAAGTTGGGCTCACCACACCCACGAAGCTATACAAATAAGTAAGCTATGAAAAATTTCATTTTTTTCGGAAAAATAATTTAAAATGACGAATTTTTGGACTAATTTTTTGAGTTAAAAAAAAATTGATCAATTTAACTTTTCTTAGTATTTTAGCAATTAAGGAAAATATTCTGCTTTAGCAATAGTATGTTCAACAAAATTTTGCTAAATGGAACTATTACAAAAAATACTCTAATTTTCTATTGCATATTGTAGACATGATAATATCAACTACAAACATTTTTTCAATTTTTTCTTCTATAATCATAACGGATGGTTTAAATGGTGGTAAGAATAAGTTTTTAATCACTTCATAGAAAAACCTCAAGCCTTTTTCTATAAGAAAATTTGATAAAACGATGAAAACGCTGCAAACGGTTAAAAACAATGCTGACTACTACATTAAATATGACAACCACATTACAGGGCTTAAAACTGCGTGCAACTCGACAAACTTTGTGCACAAAGTGTGCAGTTCTAAACTGATAATTAGAATTTTTAATATTTCAAGATTGAAAAATTGGAAAAAGGGCTTAAATTATAGGCCAGTCCTCAACTACCTCTATTCAAAGTGTTGAAAAATTGTTACGTTTTCGTTATTTCTAAAATACAATTTTTGCTCATTATTTTGAAAACTGTCGAATACGTTGGATTTCATTCAATTCCATTTTAACCCTAGACAGTCACACATCTTTTATCGAACGAGACCGTCACACTGGGTCACTATGACCCATATCAATTTTTGATGAGCTGCAGTTTAAAAACTAACAGTTTTATTGAATCCAAAAAAATTCTGGGATGAAGTTTAAAAATTATAAACTGTATTATCATTAAGATAAAATAACAATTAAATTTGTTATTGTATTTCAAAAAGTTTTTGAAGAAGTCAATTTTTATTCAAAAAAAAATTTTCAATAAAACCATTTTAAATTATTATTTCTTTAATTCTCTTAGCGTCTGTTGAATCTCGCGCTTCGCGCTCGGTCTTTGTATTTCCCCCACATTTGTGCACAGACCTTTTAAAATTAAAGGTCAAATCATCGATAACTGTAATTTGGTGATTGTGAATTCTCTTTTGTTGAAGCTCCTTCGGCTTTAACGAATACATTCTCATCACGTACCTCGTGCTTCGCACTCGATTTTGTCAAAAATTCGAAATTTTCTACATTATATGCGCAACATTATTATATCAAATGTATATTACATTTATTTCTGTACGTCGACCTGTTATTGCTCATTTAGATATTGAAAAATAAAGTACAAATTGTATTTATCATGATTACATTAATATTTGTTCCTGATTTTGCATTTAATTTTATCCTCAGCTACCGTCAACATTTTATATCATTTCAATAAATGTATATTATTACAATTCATAATATGCATTGATATTTAAAAAAGACGTATTTTCCTTGTCTTGCTTTTATAATTGAAAAAAGTGCGCATCCTATAAAAAAAAACAATTTTGTTATTATGCATTTTATTGCAACTTGTATCGTTTTTTCATAAATTTAATTTGTTTATGTTCAATGTTATTTTTTAAGATTTGAACCAAAAATATGCATCCTAGCGTAAAGTGGTTCTAAGAAAATTTGTGAATGTAATTTATGCGAAAAATATTGTTAGATAAAATGTTATTGTAGCGTGTATCGTTTTTCCAAAAAGTTAATTTTTTTATTTTAAATGTATTTTTATAAAAAAAGTTTATAACAAATTTTTAGATCTTTTTTGGTTGAAAAACTTTTGTCTATTCATCTTTTTTCGTACCTAGCGCCGTTTTTCCAAAAAAAATTTTTATTGTTAATGTTATTTTTCACGATTGAAACAAAAATTACACATCCTATCAAAAAATGACCAATAAAAAATTTGTAGCTTTTTTAGTAAACTTTTGTTTATTAATTTTTTTCGTGGTATGTGTCGTTTGTCCAAAAATTCAATTTATTTAATTCTCAAATCAGTTTTTTACAAATGAAACAAAAACGACGCATCCCATCAAGAAGTGATTAATAACAAATTTGTAGATCTTTTTTTAGTGCACAATTTTTGTTTTTTCATCCTTTTTCGTATCTTGTATAGTTTGACCGCAAAATGGAATTTTTGATTTATCATTAATTTTTTGTGCGATATAAATTTTAATTTTCGATTTTTCAAGAAAATTAAAAAAAAGGCTTCTAACAATATTGTAGGGTGTTCAAGAAAAAACATTTTTTTTCTTGACTTTTTTTATATCGTGCGTTATTTGGCTTCAAATGTTAATTTTCGTTTGTTTTTTGGAATTCTGTAAATGCTATAACTCCGGTAATTTTTCTTCTATCAAAAAAAGTCAGTGGAATATTTTGTTCGGCTTTTTGAATACTATTAATATCCGTCTATAGAATTTTTAAATATTAAAAAAAAAGTGTTCTCACAATTTTTCAAAATGTGCTCACTTTTTGAATTTTTATCGAAATGGCTGGCTAACGAACTTCACCTTCATTTTAGGACACTTAAAGAGTATACCAAAGCCCAATCCAATACGTTAATTCTTTTGAAAGTTTTCGTGCTAACAAAATAAAAATGTACAGACTAACAGACAGACAGACATTTTGACAAAAACGGGGGGGGGGGTGTCAAATTTTACACAAATCTAATACCTTTCCATTATAGGATGAGAATGTAAAAATATCAGTGTCATACTGACCCAGTGTGACTGTCTAGGGTTAAATTGTAGAATTTGAGTTCTTCTCACGTAAATTCCCATAAACGTCAAATTTTTCTGCACTTTTGGACTTTGAAAAGCAAATTTCGAAATTGGAAAAAAATTAATTTATTGAATTTATGTGACAAGCAATTTCCGAAAATATTAATAATAATTATCACAGTTAAGGTTCAGAATTTTTAAAAATGAGGCCGCAACCGACTTCGGCGTAATAAAATGAAAGTACCCTATTTACCTCTTATTTTCTTTTATTTTTGTTATATTTTTTATGTATATTTATTATACCTTATTTTCGGGAAGCGGTGCCCTGCAAAAGTGTGCAGTTCTAAATTTTTCATATCCTTGGCCCTGTACATTCACAACTTTTAATGCAATTGTCAACTGTCTGCAGTGTTTTTATCAAATTTCAAAGCAAGCAAACGGTTGGGACTTCTATGTGTTGCTGTTATGAAAAACATACCATTTTTCAAATTCATTCATGTTTTGAACGTAAATTTTCTTGAGGTAGTACTCAGAATCATTTGACCGAGTTCCTCTAGGTTTCCAGGTTCAAACTTCATTATTTTACCTAAATTTTGAAAAAATCGAAAAGCGTTTTCACTTTTCAAATAAAGTCTTTTTTAGATCATCCTATTATTATATATGGAGTTCAAATATTAGGCACATCCCTATTCAAATAAAAGGGATTCCAAGAACAATCGATTATTAAATAGTTAAATACATCTTGATAGTCCTCTTAACCGAATAAGGGTGGAATCCCTTTTTTGTTGTGTAATTGCTTCTGCGTGAGATTACAACCATATGGCACAGTGTAGTCGGTCACAGCCCCCTTTTGCAGGTGGATATTACTAAATAGGGTTATTTAACCATCATTCAACCTCACCGATCTTATCTTTATTGATGATCAAATACAATTATTTTTTCAGCAATTACCTATGTACGCAAATGAAAAAACAAGCACTGCGCGGAACAGACAATATTTGCATATCAATATCCTTCACCTTGCAAACGAAATATGTAATAGAAAAAACCTAACGATTTGACCCCATTCTATACCTTAATCGCATGATGGAGGAAAAATTACAAAACATCACCGTCACTCGTGAATATTGGACAATGGACATAGATTACAGAAATACGATCGAAGAATATTCATAGCACAATGTCCTTTTACGATGCGTCGACTGTTAATTATTATTATTGCTGAAGAGTAATTACAGGGTGGAAATGGTTGCAGCATTTATGAGAAGAAGTACACTAATAGCACGCGATCGACTAACTTGCTTCATAATAATTATGGTCACATTAAACATTCGTAGGTCACATCAAAGTGTCGAGCGTGCCAGCTGCTGATTGTCCCAGTGATTAACCGCGATAATGAAAAGAATACTGAAAAAAGGTTAAGTGTGTAAGATTTTTATACACCTGCGGGCCTGCCTCTGACGTCATTGATTCAAAATTATAGTTCTAGCAACCCCTTTGATAAGTCGAAAATTATTATCATTTCCGAAATTTGTAATGTATTATCATCAACCATGATAAAAATTGCGAAGTGCTTAAGTTATGCGACGCGTGCGAATGACTTGCAACAAGATTGGTGGAAATTTTGTCCACCACTCCCACCACATAACCCTTTTCCAGGTCTATAATGTAGAAATGTAAATTTCTTTAATGAGTGTACATTTGACAGATTAGTCTGTTATTTTGAGAAATGATCAAATATATACAGAATTAAGTATCAGTGTCTCTTGAGGAAAAACTTTTTAAGCCAAAATGAATAAACGATCAAAACAAATTGAAAAGATTAATTATTTCACGATAATTAATCATTTCCGCATTTCAGGTGATTAATTCATTAACTGATTATTTATTTAGATCGTTTTTATTCATATAAGCTGAATTTATTCGATTAACCTTTGGCTGATTTAACCTTGTGTGTTCATTTGGTATTTGTTAAACGATTAATTGGTTGAAGTACACAGTAATAATCTAAATGCGCAACTAAGAAAGTTTTGCGAACTCATCCTCTTGACCTGTTAGTCAGATTCAAAATACGAGCATTTACATAACATATTCTGGCAACTTCACACATGACCCCGGAAATTTAACGTTTGTTAATCTATATAGTTTTCTTTCAGCAAACTTTGATTATTAGGACTTTTTTTATATTTTAACACATCACACAAAATTTCAAAGATAAAGAATTTCTTTTTCATATTTTGGAAGTTCTAGCCTTTGAAAAATTAAAATTTTGAAAATGCACAACCCTTGCATGATGCCTACCTAAAATTTCTTATTCTTATATATTAAAAAATAATATTCAGTCCGTGGTACAAGGCCTTTTAACGCTAAAAAGTGTTAATTATTTTTTTAATGACAAATGATCTACATAATTAATAGTGAAAAAACTATCCTCTCTGAGGGTTGCAAATTTATAATGTCCTTTTTTTATACACAACATCACAAAAAAAAATCTAGGACTTATTAAAAATAATATCACTTTATACAAACTAATAAAAATTAGAATACTGTTTTCAGATGGCAAAAAGCCCTCTATAAAGGATAGAAAGTTCTATTTTCTTATATTTATGCGCAACTCTCAAGATAAGGTTTTTGAATAAATCTATAAGTCATCTTAGAATTTGAAAAATAATTTTTTAAATAACCTTTTTGTTGATTTTCCTTTTACACATAAGAAATACATATTTACACATAATGTAAAATTAAAATTTTACATTAATTATTAAAAAAGATTACCACAGTAAAATGAGCTATTCATTTTTTTATGCATTCATGAGAATCTTTTTCAGTACAATCAGGAAGTTCGTTAATGTGACTTTGAACTGAAAGAGCTTGTAATTTATTTTTGTCAAACAATTTTTTGAAATAAAGAAAAAGCAAAATATTTGTTTGAAACCTCGTTAAGCGTGCATTTTTAAGTTTCGGAAGTTATTCTGTTAAGTAAAGCGTTTTCTAATTCCAAGTTGTGAAGTAGATTTATTTAAAAATCTAAGTATCTTAAGAATTGCTTCAAAAATGCAAAATGAACAAAATATAACTATATAATCTTTACAGAAAGTAGTTATTGCCTTATAAGGGTATAGTACCATAGCTTCCATGAGGTGATGCCTTTTAATGTCCCAGACAGCCTCATTTTGTGACATCCTGTAAAACAGTTATGCACTTTTCGCCAAAAGTAGATTTTTACCTTTTTTTATTATGGATGGTTTAAAGGACCAAAAATCGGGATTGTCTTTAAATTATCTTAAAAGAACTATAAAATATTTTTCCAGGCAGAAAAATTATATATAGTTTATACGTTGTAGAAGAAATTATGTATAAATTCCATTTGTTTTATACATTTTTTGTATAAAGGAAATGAATACTATATATAATATTTCTGACTATATACAATTGTTCCGCCCAGGAGGAAGCAAAATATCATTCTAAGGGGTAATTTTAAAATGGTAAGGGTAGTTTTCCTTCACTGGCACACATTTGAACTTTTTTAAGGTCATTCTTAATTATTCAAGGCCGAAAATATCTAAAGTGTATCAAAAATGCACATCATAGAGGGTGGTTTTTCCACTTTTAATGATAATATTCTGAATAAAATTAGGGTCAAACTATGCATTTTTAATTAGTTCAATCATTATGTTAAAATTATGTTTTATTTCTAAGGCTCAATCGGCTGGAATTTTAGTATGATGAAAAAAAATGGAAACCTTATTATATAAATATTTAGGAATTTAAAAATATTCATGTAACCTCGCCACTTCCCTTGAATCTTTGTTTGGTAAACGACTTTGCCACTACTATATTTTCGTTAAAAAAAAATAACGGAGCATTTTAAAAGGTGGACCTTGGGAAGGGGAGAAGGGTGTGTTAAAGTTGAAGTTGAATGCGATCAAATCACTCGTTCCCCCTTTTCAAGGCCACCCATTTAAAATACCCCATTATCTTGACCCAAGCCTTCAAAATGCGTGTCGCTGATACACCCGCTCTCCCTCAATCAATCTACCAAAAATTGTCTTTGGGATAAAAAATTAATTTTTTTGGTGTTTTTTTGTGAAAAATATTCATTTTGTCGAAAAAGAGTAAACATACAAAATATGTATTTTAATGAGATATACAGCAGAATATTTTTGTCTCAGTTCTATATTTTGTGAGAGTAAACAAAACGATTCGACCTTTTCATGTGGATGCAAAAGTAACTCCTAGGCCAAGTATCAGTCAATATTCTTGGGTAACCTTTTCGGAATGTACCAAGAAATACTTTAGAAAAATTATATTTCTTCAGAATTTCTAGATCAATGAAGAAATTTTGCGACGCATAACTGTGTGTGAAAGGAAAAAACTTTAAAAAAAATAAGCGTCCATATAATCAGAATTAGGGTTCTAGTGCCCTTTTGAAAAGATTTAAACTTATCTAGTAATTTTTTTTTAACATGAATGTTTCCTTAACATGCCGACTTTCCCCTTTGTATCTATTAAAATTTCAAAGTAGTACAGACTGATACATTAATTATTTTCAAAATAAGCTTTGGGAATGTAAATTTTTATCACGGTTGATAATACAAATTTCAGATTCCTCAAATTATTATTATTTAATTAAAGAATGTATCAGTCTGTTATTGAAGCAGGAAAAGCTGAACGATGCAAAGTCCACTTTTTGACAAAATTGAGTTTTTTTCAAAAACGATACTGTCCCGCTTTTTTTAATGAAAAAAAAATGATCTTCACGCCAAGTTTGAGTGCGCCTAGGGAGCGCGGATGCGCCTCGAGCTCGTTTTCGTACGTTTAATGCGTGCATTTCGACTGCATTTTTTCAAATGTCGTAAACATTGTAACTTAAATCGAAAACTGTGATTTAAACCACCGATGAACTACAGTTATAAATTGGAACTGAAATTATTTTTCAATTTTTTTAAAGACGGTTCTCAAAACACCTGAGGCTTTGACGATAACCGATACGATTACATTCTAATTGCGACACTCACGCTTCGCGCTCGACAATCAGGTATTACAGACGGTTCTCTTTAAAAAATAAAGCGATGTAGGTAAAATGGAACGATAAAAAGTAGGTATTGTGTTCAATATAATGTTAATAAAAAAATATAAATATTTTTTTTTAATTTACTAAAAAGAAACATTAAGCCATAGACTTTGATTTTGTTTGCTTAAATTTCTCATCAGTTCGAAAAATATATTGAAAATCATTTCATTGCGTTTTCAAAATATCCCAACATAGCTAATTTATTTGATTATTAATTATCTATGACATTTTAAATTTGTGTCTAACTGAAAAATATAATAAATAAATTAATAATTATATAATTCAGATTTTTTATATCTAGGAGAAATTTTAGGTAAAATATTTTTAATCTACCACAAAAATATTTTTTTCTATTTTTTGAAATTTTTCAAAATGTTGAAAAGCATATATAGAAAAAATTTTAAAACTCTAAATGCTCTACATTTTTTTATTTTTGTTGGAAATATCTGGTTAACGAACATGATCTTTATTTTGGGACCCTAAAAAAGTCTATCAAAGGCTAACTAGATTGGACAAATCCGACAAAATGTTATCATTTTTCGAGTCTCTGTGAGTGCCGAAACGTAAAGATCTATTTAAAACTAGAGATCGAAGAGTACGATTCCATTATACTCTCATGAATGACAATATAATCAAGGTTCTGAAACTTTTTTCCCTAAAATTTAGCTTTTGAATGTATTCGAATATTTTAAAATTGGAAATAATTGAAACTAAATGAATATTTTAAATTAAAATATTCAATCTTTCCAACAATTTGAGGGTTATTATACACTTTAAAAAATTTTGGGCTAGCTGCTCGCTCACTTGATAGAGCTGCAACACCAAATGCATCGACTGTCGCTTGCCCGCAGCTTGGTGCGGATTCTCTCTCTTGTTGGGCACGCTCTGTGCCCACATTGTAAGAGCTGTAGACCCAACAGTGCTCGTACAGTAACGCTCCCATTAGGCGGGAGAACGTCAGCCCCACAAGCCGAGTTTCGCGCGGAGTTTATTCCATGGCAGACGGTTTTTAGTATTCGCGTTTCTTGGTGTTTATTTCATTTTTACAAGTGCGTTAGCATGATGGATGACTTCTTATGAAAGTACACCGAAAATATTTGGTATATCGCTCAACGTATTTCGGTGAACCTATCAGGCGTCCTTTCCAGTTTCTCCTCTGGGCACACCGAAAATATTTCTTAAACGCTCACCGAATTTCGGTGAACCTATAGATAAGGACTTTTATTAACAAATTATAAAAATTATTTTTTTCACAAAAAATTGCTGTGAATGGCTTTATGTCATTCAACCGAAAAGGTTTATTCTAAGCTGATAATTTCAATTGTTATCAAAAAATTATACAAACAACTATCTATATATTTAATTTATTAATAAAAACTAGAATCATTGAGATAATTTGCAGCATAAAATCAGTTGCAGCAAGTTTTATGAAAAAAAATCATTTTTCATACACGACTATCACGCAATTGTTTATAAAACTTGTTAATAAAAATTGAGATTGTTAAATTAGACTGAAACTATTTTATAAAATAGGCAGGTAACATCACAAAGTCATTAGCAGAATGTTTTTAAACAACAATATAATTTTTTCCCTGTAAGAATTAACAAATATAACACAATTGTTTATACAATTTGTTATAAAAATTGAAATTTTTCACTTAGAATAAACCTTTCGGGATAAAAAATCATAAAGTTATCACAGCAACTTTGTGTGAAAAATCGTTTTCATCTGTGAAAAGATACGACTATAAAACAATTATTTTATAATTTGTTAATAAAAATCGTACATTTTTATGTTTAGACACTTTTTTGCACTTCAAATAACATTTTCAAATATTTTAAAATTATTTTTCATGCCTACAAAATATTTTATCTCGTAAAAGTTCGATAGATGTCTATTTGTTTGCAACATTTTTTATAGCAATAAAATGTCTTTTAAATCATTTATTTTTACTATATTTGTGTCCAAGCATAGACTATTATTGATTTCTGGTGTACTTAATTGCTTACATGATCACAAAACTCAACTGCGACCTGTAGCTTAATTTGTCCGCAAAAATCTATTTCTATTTCTATTGCTTTCTCTTTTGTGGGACTGCAGCGTTCCCAACACGCGGGAAGGGATCTGCTCGCGCGTTTGGCACTATTGCTCACTCAAATGTGGTGTCGCCGCTTTACTAACCGCCGTAGTGGCGCTGCGATCCCACTAAGAAGACAGCTGCTTGCCCAACATTTTTTCAGTGTAGGATTTTGACAAGTATTTAACAATTGGAGATATTACATATTACAAAAATTAAAAAAGTTTATACTAATACTACAAATATTCCCTTTTCTGTTAAATAGTGTTATTTGTTTATGAAATAAATAAAAATTTGTATGTCAGATTATTTTCTCAACAATTTATGTATTTTCTTAAAAAATGAGTTCAAAAATTTGCATTAAATTATTTTAAATGATGATAATGTAAAAGGAGATAATTCTATAGTTATACAAATTTAATACATGCATTTTCAAGGCATTGAGCAAATAAAAATAACAAAAAAGACAAAACTCAAATAAGAGACCTCTAAATCACATCCGATTTTGAATTTTTTATTTTTGAACATTTTTTTGACAAAAGGTACAACTTAAGCCTAGAGCGCGCGACTGTTGGTTCTCGCGCTTCGCGCTTAATACTGTATTTACCTCGCGCTACGCGCTCCGTCTTTGTATTTCCCCCACATTTTTGCACACATCTTTTTAAATTAAAGGTCAAAGTATCGACAACTGTAATTTAGTCATTGTGAATTCTCTTTTGTTAAAGCTCCTTCGGCTTTAACGAATACATTCTCATCACGTACCTCGTGCTTCGGCTCTCGATTTTGTCCAAAATGCGAAATTTCCTACATTATATATTCAACATTATTATATGAAATGTATATTACATTTATTTCTACACGTCGGCCTGTGATTGCTTAATAGATATTGAAAAATAAAGTACAAATTGTATTTATCATGATAACTTTAATATTTGTTCCTGGTTTTGCATTTAATTTTATCCTCAGCTACCGTCAACATTTTATATCATTTCAATAAATGTATATTATTACAATTCATAATATGCATTGATATTAAAAACAGACGTATTTTCCTTGTCTTGTTTTTATAATTGAAAAGAAGTGCTCATCCTATAAAAAAAAAACAATTTTGTTATTATGGATTTTATTGCAACTTGTGTCGTTTTTCCATAAATTTAATTTGTTTATGTTCAATGTTATTTTCTACGATTCGAACCAAAAATATGCATCCTAGCGTTAAGTGGTTCTAAGAAAATTTGTAAATGTAATTTAGGCGAAAAACTTTGTTAGATAAAATGTTATTGTATCGTGTATCGTTTTTCCAAAGAGTTAATGATTTTATTTTAAATGTATTTTTATAACAAAAGTTTATAACAAATTTGTAGATCTTTTTTGGTTAAACAACTTTTGTCTCTTTATCTTTTTTCATACCTTGCGTCGTTTTTCCACAATTTTTTTATTGTTATTGTTATTTTTCACGATTGAAACACAAATTACGCATCTTATCAAAAAATGATTAATAAAAAATGTGTAGCTCTTTTCTGAGTCAACAACTTTTGGCCGTTCATTTTTTTCGTGGTTTGTGTCGTTTGTCCCAAAATTTAATTTCTTTTATTCCTAAATCAGTTTTTTACAAATGAAACAAAAACTACGCATCCCATCAAAAAGTGATTAATAACAAATTCATAGATATTTTTAGAGTGAACAATTGTTGTCAATTCATCTTTTTTCGTATCTTGTATATTTTGACCACAAACTGGAATTTTTTATTTTTCATTATTTTTTTGTGCGATAAAAATTAGAATTTTCGATTTTTCAAGAAAATTGAAAAAAGTCTTGTAACAATATTTTAGGGTGTTCGTAAAGAAATATTTTTCTTCTCTTGACTTTTTTTCATATCGTTTGTTGTTTGGCTTAAAATGTTCATTTTCGTTTGTTTTTTGGAATTTTGTAAATGCTATAACTCCAGTAATTTTTGTTTTATCAAAAAAGGTCATTGAGATGAATTGTTTGTCTTTTTGAGGACTACGAACATCCGTACATAGAATATTCAAATTTGAAAAAAAGTGGTCTCGAAAATTTTGAAAAAGTGCTCACTTTTGGAATTTTCATCCAAAATGGCTGGCTAACGAACTTGACCTTCATTTTAGGACATTTGAAGAGTATACCAAAGCCCAATCCAATCTGTCAATTCTTTCGAAAGTTATCGTGCTAACAACATAAAAATCTACATACACACAATCATACATACCCACAGACAGACACATTCGCGAAAACCTGTTTTTTTTTTGGTTTAGAATGTTTCAAAACGTGGACATTTGACAAAAACGGACTTAGCACCGTTTAGCTTGCCACGCTTCAATTTTAGGAAACGGTAAAACACTTAAAGGACAATCATTTCCTGGGAATAAAAAGTTTTATTTTTCAAAATAAGATCAATTTGATAATTATTAATTTTTTTAAATTGCACTGAAACCTAAATGACGTCAGAGACAGTATGCTCCTATATAAAGAATTATTCAAATTCAAAGTTGTGTGTAAAAAAAGATACATTATAAACTTGATAAAACAGGGATTATGATACAGGTACACAATATTCTAGCATATTTTGCAATAATTGAATCAATATTCTTTTCTTTTCTTCATAAATGCCTTTTACGCTTCATGTCTACACAAATTAATCTACATAAAATTATAAATATAATTCATCAACATAATTTACTATAGAAATAACTCGTAATTATATTGACAGAATTACGGCTTCAAAATCAATTTTAAGATACTGTGTGTCTTTTTCTAAATGTATTATGAATATATCTAGTTCAGATAAGGGCTTAGAATCGATTATTTCCGAGTATTTTTTCACATAAAATCTAGAAATACGATCGCAAAGAGCGTCATATATTTTTGTTCGGTGACGATCAGACAAGGCTGGCTGCGATGAAAGCTAATAACTTCGAAGTCGATTATGTCGTAGATTATGGCCTGGCTGTGATACATGTAAGCAACGAGTAAGGGTAAATTATCTAAGGGTTGGTAACTACGATTGGTCAGTCAATTCAGTGTCCCATTGTCCACTCGAGTTTGGGGTTGGTCACTACCAACATTCCAGGGGCGGTTCGCTAAGGGTTGTGGGGTTACGCGCATGTCTTCGGGGCGGACACAACCACCCTCTCAACGAATAGGAAATCCACGATGGTATGACATGTAATATTAACGCACGTGATCTCATATTCACTTTATCGTACGTCACGTACCGTCCCTTGTATCGCAACAAGGAACGGAAGAAAACAATCATACTTTCACAAAAAGGTTTCGCGCCAGGTTGCTTTTTGAAACTAGTTCTGGAATCTCTCTGTTAATCAGACAATTATAAGCGTGCGTGAAATTGCCACTTTTCAAATGATGATTTGTGTTAATTTGGAGAAGTACGGTTAACTATATTTGACATTGTTTCTTTGTTTTAAAAAGAATTAGGGAAAAAAGACTCTGATGGAATAAGTGATTAATAAGTGTATAACAAGTGAAAAATTAAAAAGCTTGTAGAAAATGAGCTCTCAGGTTCATACAAGGGCCCTTCGACCAGAAGATGCCATTTCTGGGACTTTTTCTGCTCTTCACTTTCTTCGGAGTTACAGTCTTCTTGCACCACCTACGGGTATGACTTTTTCTTCAATAAAATTTATTCAATACCTAATTTTCTATTTATTCTTTCACAAATAAAACTTAAGGAAAAAGTGTTTGGGTGATAAGACATTGTTGTGGATGAAAATATTGGAAGAACTTTTTTTTTAATTATTCTTTTATTCAGAGAGTAGATTGTTCCTGCGTTGCTTCCTCTCTTAATGATTTTGTATGTACAATTTTTTAAATAATTTTTTTTGAATATTCTACATTTTTCACGAAATCCTTATGGTGCTTACAAGAAATTTTTGATAAAAAATAACCAAGAATCCGAGTTCGGAAAATGGAAACTACAATTTAAACATGTTAAAAAAATATCATTTTTGGAAGACATTGAGTACAAATATTGCAACCTACTTTTATAAGGGTTAAACTTTGAGAAGAAAAATATTTAAAATTAAGAGTCTTGAATTCCTCAGTGAGAACTTTAACTGAAAAATGAAAATTTTTCTTAAACAGAGAATGAGAGAATTAACTACTATCATGACTAAAAGTCGTAGTCAATTAGTTATTTGAATTGAAATAAGTTCCAAAAATAGAATAAATAAAAACTCACCAAATTTTGAAAAATGTTAGAAATTACAAAAAATATGCCTCCACCGTGACAATGTAACAAGTACATTGCCGTGACCAGGATTCGAACCTGGGTTACTACGGCCACAACGTAGGGTCCTAACCACTAGACGATCACGGCTATTGGAGGACTTGTAAGTGATCTTTCTTTTATGAAAACCGAGCTGAATCTCGACCAACTTACTCAATCACGCGAAACGAAACTTTTCTTCCGAGAAAAGAGATTGGTAGCGCAATCTTACTTTTACCAAACGGATTCTGTTAGTATAAAGTATAATCCGGATCACGGTTTCAGAGCTAAATTACTATCCTCGGTAAAGCAGAAATATTCTGGTAAGAGGATTTCCTTTCTCTTTAAATAAAATTGTTGTTATCGACATTCAACGAAGTTCAGAAAGGTCTCACGACATTTTAAAGAAAGCGAGATGTTCATATGTATACATTAAGGTGGTCTAAATTTATACCTGTAAAAATTCGACTTTTGACTTTTGGCTATCGACCCCCTCCCCCCCCGGAATTAGCCCTTTTCCGGAAAAAGAAATTCCTTATTTTTTACTCATCGATCAATATTAACCCGTAACCCCAGACTTTTCAAATTAACATGGGGTTTTAAATAGGAAAAGCTCGGTTTTTGAACAAATAGAAAGAAAAAGTACTTGTGATTAACTTTTTGTAACTTAAAGTTTAGCCACCTCTTAAGAAATGTTCAAGTAATAATTTCCAACCTATAACTTTTAATTTTGACCCCTCTCCCGATTCCCTTCTATTGTGCCCGGAAAATGTCCCAAAAAATGCAAAATAGCAGTTTCATATAAAATTTATGCTAAAGACAGTAGTTTTTGGAATTTTTACAACATAAATTATTGTTATTCGATAAGTGAAAAGTCTCCAGGTTTTTGTTAACTAATTTTTAATTATTCAAACAAATATTATTTCTCCAAACAATTTTTGTATCCTGTAAATCGTGAAAAGTTATTATTTTTCGGGTTAAATGATAAGTTGATAAATTTCAAGAGTAATATTTGTTGTTTAACATATTTGATAATTATTTAAACAATTTAAATTTGTTTGAACAATTTTCCCCTGTAAATCGTAAAAAGTTTTAATGTTCTTGAATTAATTACACAATCAACGAATTTTGAGAGTAATATATTTTTCTATTATTTTTTTAGTGGTATTTTTTGTGAAAGACTTTTTTTTATTTTATGGAATTAACGACGCCGTTAATAAATATTAACAGTGATATTATTTTGGAATACAATTTGAAATAATTTAAACAAATAGTAATCACTTGCTTCTTTTCATAGGAAAAATGGAGAAAATTCTACATTTTTCGTATCTGTTACACTATGTCGCTTATTCTTCAGTGTCTTCTCATCTTAGAACTTGTACCCTAATTTTTTAAATAATGCTCGTTTTTTTAGTTACGTTATGGATAGTTATATTTTTTCTTATGAGAAGAAGAAAGTGATATTAGTTGTTTAAATAATTGTAAACTGTCTTTCAAAAAAAATATCACTCTTAACATTCATTAACTTCCCAGGAAAATAATAATTTTTTACCATTTACAGAGGAAAAAATTGTTTAAACAAATGAAAATTGTTTAAATACTTCCAAAATTCCGTTAAGAAAACAATAACTGTTAGCATTCATTAATTGTGTCATTAATTCTAGAAAATATGAACTTTTCACCATGTGATGGAAAAAATATATATACAAATTTATATAAATATAATATTAATGATGATATATATAATAAATATATCTAAAAAATTAGTTAAAAAATGCTTGGAAGCTTGTCACGTGTCGAATAAAAATAATTCATGTTGAAAATATTCCTTATATCCTTCCCAAAATTTCTAAGTTTTTAAATTAAAAAAAAATCATATTCAGTAACAAAGTTAGATTGTTCTTCTACTCAGAACTGATTGCAACCGACTTCAAGTTTTTTCTTCAAATACAATATTGGTACTGGCTTAATTGTGATAATTAATCAACCAAGTTTATCAACAATTAAGACTAACGATTGTAATAAGGAATTTCATCAGAAGCGCATCTTCATCATTTTCACCTAGCATAAAGCATTTTTTTTATTCTAGCTATCGAACAACAATTTAAATATTTTTGCATCCTCATCCGGATGAGTACTTATTAGTTTTATGTAAAATTTGACTCGCGTAGCGGGCAGATTCTTATTTATAAATTATTTGTATTAAGAATAATAAATTTTTGTTATTATTCTAGTTGATTTTTTATTTTTTGAATTATTAATAACAATAGTAATTGTCACTTATTAACTAATTTCCTTCTTAAAATAATACTGTAAACTTGTTGTCGTATAGTTACAGAGAAAAAATTGCTTCTTTCTATATATGGAAAAGATTAAGCTACATTTTTGTTTATAAAATTGTTCACAACAATAAAAAATCTTAATTTCTGATGAATTTCATTGAATAATCATGACAGTTAAGCGAATACTAAGAAAAATTGATTTTACTTCGAGAAATGACCGATTAGAAAATTTGTTTATAGAAATTGTTGTTAACAAAAAGTTATTTACTTTTGAGAAGCTTTAGGTTTAAAAATACCCTTGAAGAAAATTGTAATCCATTTTTGTCAGAAAAAAAATCCAATCCTCAGAAATACGATAAAATTGAGAAATTGTTTAGAACAATAATAATTGTTAACTTATGCCAATGTTTCAAAATCTTCAAAATCAGTGTAAAAAATGTGAGCCGTGGTTGATTATGAAGAATAAATCAAAGTAGAATTCAGATTTTTATCACTGTGCGGCGTGTCTGACTCGAATGGTTTTTTCTACTGCAAATACAGATTGCTCTCAGCTTTGTTCACTTCTCTTGGTTCTTTACTAGTATCTAAACAATTTTTATCATCTCAATTGTTTTAAATTATTTTTCTAAGCTATTTCAATAATAAATTTTCTAATTTTTATTCTCTTGGAAGACAAAATTCTAATGTGATATCTTCTATCAAGAGACTTTGAAGTATGTAAGTCATAACCCAAAGTTTGAGTCGGCAATATATGCCCTAAATAATCAAAATAAACATTCTTCAGCTAATCAGAAGTCATTCTTATCATAAACTCATGGTTATAAATATCTTTTTAACGCCCAGAGGCAATTAATCTGCATAAATGGAACAAACTCTTTATCTACCAAAATCAGCTGTTCTGAAATATGACGCCATCTTCCAAAAATATTATAGTTTCTTGTACCTCTCTTGTTAGACCAGGTGTGAAAAGCTTGAGTGTAAATTGTATATAATAAAAGAAATTTCGAAGAGTATAATAAAAAATACTCGTTAAATATATAAAAATTGTAAAATTAACATACGTTTCTAAAAAAAAAACCTCTACCGTGACAATGTAGCAAGTACATTGCCGTGACCAGGATTCGAACCTGGGTTACTACGGCCACAACGTAGGGTCCTAACCACTAGACGATCACGGCTATTAGAGGACTTGTAAGTTCTTGTTATTTTAATGAAAAAGATCTCAAACTCGTCCAACTTGCTCACTCGCGCGAGACGAGAGTTTCGCAGAAAAAAATTCATGACTATGGCGTAAACTGGCTTTTACCGTCGGAAATAAGTCTAGCTAATAGACACTGAGTGTTTTAGTCTAGTTATAATTATTATTGTAAAAACATATAAATAATAATTGTAACTTAATTGTTCTAATTACGAATTATAGGGAAATATACCACTTTTTGTTAATGTATAATTCAAACTCAATTACATATTTATTTTAAAATTCAAACCACTTATAATCGCTTTAGGCCCTATAAAACTACCCCCAAAACTGTTATAATCAACCTCTCTATAAACTTTTCAAATTCGTGATAATTGTTTGAATAATTTGTATTTGTTTAAATAATATTTTTCTGAAAACTTGCTTAAAATTGGGGCATATTCTGGCCGCCATGAGTTATATAGTAAATATGAAGTGACTATGCATTGAAGAGGTTTATGTAATTGTTTAAACAATTTAGTGAACTTTTCTTGTCGATTATTTTCGATATTGAATGGTAGGCGTGAATTGAACGACACAACGTGTGCGTGTGTCAGTGGTGACAGGTGTGCAGCTATTGTGTTTTACCGAATTCCGTGATGTTTCTGTGAGTGCAGACATTAAAAGGATTATTTTTAATGTGAATACAGTAAGGTAAAATAAATTAAGTGTGTAAATAATTATAACCTTTCCATTTTGAAGGAATAACTTGGAAATACTTTATGTAGGTGAGAAGGTGACGTAGCCTAATTACGCAAGTTTAACAATATTGCCACGTTTTTCAATTTAATAGCCTTCTTTTACAAATTATATTCAGCCCTAAATAAATTCACATATTTTCACTAAGCAACTAGTACTTTTCCGCTATCGAATTAGTCAATATTTCGACTAATCGAATTAGTAATTGTCTACTAATCTTTAGTGACTCACTTTCCTCCATTTGAATTACTCGAATTTTACTAGAAATTAGTGGAATTTAAAGAAAAACTAGTTAAGAAGCAAATAGTTTAAACAACACAGAAACTTTTAACATTAACCGATTTTTAAAAAAATAGGACATTATTTTTTGGAGGAACCTGATCGTTCTGGGAGGTGAGACCGAAAAAATTCGAATTTCGGTTTTTTAGGACACCCTAATATACACTAGGACTAGCCCAAAAATCAAATTTCGAATTTTTGACGCTCCAACAAAAACATTAATGGCTGTAAAAGAATGGTAGTTCAGATGCTAGCGATTTTAATAAGTTGGCTAATATTTGCGATTTTTATTCTTCCCAGGACGATATGTGAATTTTCGACCTCGATTTTTGCCAAAAAATACAACTTTTCCAACTTATTAAAATCGCTAGCATCTGAACTACTGGGCCGATCTGAAAACTTTAGAATAGAAAGTTCTACAGGATTCAGTTGCCTGATTGATTTGAGTGCTCGTTTAGGAAAATTGGTCAATGAGAGCTCGAGATATACTGAAAAACGTCGGAACAACTCTGAAAATTGAACAAAAAAAATTCGAACATTGCTATCTCGAAAAAGCTTTCATACAAAAATTGGTGTGTGTGATTTTCGTGTTTAGTGGGCCAAAATACATAAAAAATCATATTAAGATGTGGTGGGCAGGAAAAATTTTTAATTTTGTAAACTAGTGTAATACGCATGCGTTCATGCGTTCATGCGTAATAACGCAGAAATATACGTTACGATATTTAAAGATTAAAACTCATTTGTCCAATTAGGAAAATGTTGGACGTAAATACGTTACTGATGATTTTTTACTTCGAAAATAATGTAATCTTGTCTAATGAAGCTTTCGAAAATTATTTCAATGAATAAATTGCATCTTATAATTTATTAAAAGTTTCGTACAGTCTTAAAAATATTGTAACTTTGCAAATTCTCAGGAAAATTTAACACTTAACCCGTAAACCTGGGTCATTCATGTCCGAGCGAAAACTAAGTGACTGAGTTACTCTGTTGTTTATTTACAAAAATTGTTTGAATAATTTATTTTTATCTGAAAGTCTTTTGCATGTTTGTTGAGTAGAGACTTCAGTTGTGGTCCCTGAATTTTTTCAGATTTTTCCTAACAGTGCAAATTATTGAAAAATGCGCTGGAAGTGAACGACCCAGGTTTACAGGTTAAAGGTGCCAAAAAAACGTTTACCGGTTGAGTGTTAATTGAGAAGTGTTTAAATAATTAATAATCCAAAATTCCTACTAAAAAGTCATCTAATGGCTTTATTTTTCAAAGAAACTTTAAGTAGATACATCGACCCCCATCCAAATATACCTAAGCCAAGCGCTTCATAACTTCAATACACATCGCAGAAAAGAAATAGCACCGAATCAAGAAAACATCATTACCTAAATATTCTTATACCGATAGTTTCTTGACTCAATGCTAATTTTTTCCGAGTAATCGAAACGGAAATCCTATACATAATTTCATTTGACAAATTTCACACAATTTATGAAGGAATAATATAATTTTTAAGTACATGAATGTACATAAATATTTACATGAATTTGAAATAAAATTTAAAAGAATAATAATAAAAGGAATATGAAAACTGCAAATGAATGATTATTTTACTAAATTCAGACTGCTTTACTGCAATTAATATTTATCAGTTCTATATCTTTCACAATACCAAATGCGTAATTAGAATTTTATATCATTTTAATGGTAATTTGGTTTGAAAAAGGTCAGGGAACAAAATAAAAGTATAAAATCCGAAATCCGAATAATTCAAGGCTCTGTTAACTACCTGTAATTTGTTCTCGCTGCTCTACTTGAAACAACAAGTTTATAAAGTTAAAAAACAATGAGAAAATATCAATAAAAGAAACACACGATAAAAATCGAAACAGTTACAGCAAATTAGCTGATCATTTTTCATAATTCACCCCTGCTTTTACCCTCCATAAATAAAAAACACCTGCATGAATAGGAGCATCGTTAAGCGTAACTAAATGAGGTTTCGAGTTCCGATCGCTTAGGATAAACTTCCATGCAAGAGACCTCAAATTACTACGAATGTAATTGTCTAGCGTAAGGGTGAGTCGCGAAGAATGAAATTAGTGGCTAAACGGAAGTAAAGAAACGAGAACGTAATAATGCTAATAACAAGAAAAGAGAACTTCTGGTTCGTGTGTTGAGTAAACTGCAGTGCTTGCAGAAATTAGCGTGATCGTTTTCCTAGCGCAAATAAGCTATTTCTAGCGCAATTATTTACACGGCAGGGTGGCTTTGCTTCTTAAAATCGTAACTGACATTCTAGTAAAAAGTTTAAACTTTTTTTTACGATGCAGCAAGCATTCTTTAGGCACTGCTGTCAAGTTCCCACGAACGGGCGATGCTTTCCCCACACCTTTTATAACTATACTTCATGCTTATACTTATATGGCTCGCCAATCTTTTTTTCTTCTCTTTTTCGTTTCTTTTTCGAGCATTAAAGGCACGAGTGATAACGAGGGAATATGCGCGATTCTAATTACATCGTCACTTGATAAGGTTCAAGATTTATTAGCCGAAATCCTTACTCCAACACGTAATATTTAACCCCTGCCCTGACTTCTGACTCGTTTTATCTTTTGTGTTGAAATGAACTTTATGAAAATGCGTAGACATAAAATCGAGGGGTAACTGATTTAGTTTCTTGTTGAAAATTTTTTGAATAAAAGCTAAATGTTCAATCGTTCAATATTTTTTTTTTAATTTTTAGGAAAACTAGAAATCTCACACGTGCATTAGACGCGCGATTATTTTTTTGTCTCACGCAATTTTTAAATTAAAATAAAAGATTAATAATAATACATGAATTTTCAACCAAATAGTTAAAATTTCAATGAAAAAGATGAACTTTCTACCAAAAAGACGAATTTTAAACAAAATAGTTTCATTTCCAACCAAACAGTTGCATTTTTAACCAAAAAAGAATAAATATCTTACAAGAAAAATATTTTTCAACCAAATAATTGACTTTTCTACCAAAATGTTGTATTTTCAATTCAAAAAAACTAATTTCCTCTGAAACAGTTGAGTTTTTAAACCTAAATTGATATGAATTTACAACAAAAAAGTTAATTGTCAATCAAACAGTTGAATTTCCTATTCAATTGTTGAATTTTCGGATGAAAAACACGAGCATAACCTGAAATTATTTAAAAAATTGTTATCTTCTTTGAAGTCCAGTAATTTTTGCTAAAAGTACCGACATTCAGTATAAAACGTCAATAGAACCAAAAATTGTAACTTTAATGGCTGAATTATAATCTGAACAATAATGATAAACTGAAAAATCTTACGATTTTTTTATTAATAATACTATAACCAAAAATTTCACATTTTCTTTGAAATTTAATAAAATACACCGATTTCCGTTGAAAAAGGTTAACATAACCCAAATTGTTGAAAGATTTTTAAAGTTGTTCAAGTTATAATGATTTTGGTTTGAAAATACCATTTTCAATTTAAAACGCTAACGTAACCTAAACTTGTTGAGAAATTGTAGATCTTCTTTGAAATCTAATCATTTTTTAATAAAAATGTCAATTTCCGAAAAAAAAAAATAACAAAATCCGAAATTTTGCAAGCTTGTTAATTTTATTATTTTAGACAAAAATCATTGCATTCAAATATAATTATTCGTGGTTCAAAATACCAATTTCAGGTGAAACACATACAAATAATCTAAAATGGTTGAAAACTTGTAAATCGACGCCTCCATTCAATATGAGTCTATGTGCTGACAGCGCCGTGTATGAGACTATGCGCTGTGTATAAGCATAGGGAATAGTCTCATACAGGGCGCTGTCAGTACATAGACTCATATTGAATGGAGGCGTCGAAATATTCTTCAAAATATAATTATTGTATTAAGAATACCAATAATTTCTGATGAAAAACACAAAATTGTTCAGAATTGTAAATCTTCTTCGAAATCGATTTTTTTTAATAACTGATTTCCATTGAAAAGCATTAATTTGACATGAAACTGTTTAAAAATTGCAAATCTTGTTCAAACTACAATGCTTTTTGTTTAAAAATACCAATTTTTGCTGTAAAGCGCTAACTTGACTTCAGTTCAGATTTATTGTAATCAATAATGGGCCAGTGCCCGGTTACAAGGGAGTGATAATTGGATGCTTGTAATTACTATCAGCCTAATACATAGTTCTATCCTATTTTAAATTGAATACTAGTTACAATTCTAAACTAGCTTTGAATTCAATCTCGAGTGTTTCCACTTTGTTTGTATTTATAATTATATGGTGCTCATTTCACGAGCACTTTGCTTCCCGTTAGCAAATGTATTTGCTTCCTCATAGAGGAAGCATTAGTTATTTTTTTCAATAATAGACAAACTAAAGTCTTCATTTTGATCAATTTAAAAATAGAAATTTACAAAAAATACAAAATTACAAAATAATACAACAAATTTTTAAATACAAAGACAAACCAGACAAATCAAATTTTGTATTCGAAATGATAATTTTTCGAGCTGGAAAAGGGAAGGGAAAAGTTCTGTCGCACCCTATCCCTTTCCCAGCTTTAAGATTTCTTTACAAAAATTGTCAGAATTATTCTATTTGAAAATTTATGATCAAAAAGTCTTTTCTATTCATGCGTCAACTTTGAATTATGTCGACGAAAAAAGTTTTTCTGTTTTAAACAGATGTTACAAATATTACGAATGAGCATAACTTCCTTACTCTGCAATAAAGTGTATTAATATTATAGGTGAACAGATTTGCATCGAATCAAGGAATCTTTTCCGTTCTTGCATAAATTTTGAATTATGTTCATGAAAATAGTTTTACTATAAGAAACCGTGTTCTCAAATATACATTACTATAACTTCCTTACTCTTCAATAGAATGTATCAATGTTATAGATCAATGGATTCGCCTTGAATCAACACAACTTTTCTATTCTTGCATCAACTTTAAATTATGAGAATGAGAAAATTTTTAGTATAAAAATCGATTTTAAAAATATATAAATTACTATAACTTCCCTACTCTTTAATGAAATGTATTAATATTTTAGGTCAATCGATTTCTTCTCGAAGCAAGGAATCTTTTATATTCTTGCATCAACTTTGAATGATATTGAAGAAAAAAGTTTTACTATGAAAAACCGTATTTTCAAATATTATGTATTACCATAGCTTCCTTACTGTTCAATAAAATGTATTAATATTATAGGTCAATCGATTCGTATCGAATCAACACATCTTTTCTGTTCTTGCATCAACTTTGAATTATGTTAATGAAAAAAGTTCTACTATAAAGAACCGATTTTCAAAATATATAAATCACCATAACTTCCCTACGCTTTAATAAAATATATTATTATTATAGGTCAATCGATTCGTCTCGAACCAATCATTCAATCGAACGTCATTCAATCTACAGTATTTCTGTAATATACTAAGTTTAACTTGTGCGTCCACAGGAGACTCCGCCAAAATGAAAATATCGTCTGCAAAAGCCCTCTAAAGCTCCTCCCAACCCAATACACCAATCACCCCGTGATTTCTAAAAAACCGCTCAATATCTCTTATGAAGCGCTAACTTGACTTAAAATTATTCAAAAATTATGATCCTTCAAAATATAACATTTTCGTTTAAAAATGTCAATTTCCCGTAAAAAAAACTCTAATAAAACCGAAAAACGTGAATCATTGAAAAATTTGTAATCTTTGAAATCTATAATAATTTTTTATTAAAAATACCCATTCTCAGTGCAAAACGCTAACATAACTTAAAATTGTTGGTAATTGGGAATCTTGATGATTATTTTTGTTTAAAAGTGCACAATAAGCATTATATAAAAAATATATTTTGATATTTTCACTGATTAATTTCAATTTAAAATTACCTTAAAATAACATAATCCACCTCCTATAAAATTTTGATATTACAGTATTCTTGTATTATTTAATATTTATCATTTCGTTCGTTTTTGAAAACTGGCGTATCAGTTCTTCTACCTATTCCTAAAAAGAACATTTTTAAAAACGATATAACTTATGAGAAAATCAGATGTACCGTCTTACCCCGGTGTCCCGTCCCGCCCCGCTCTCCCCTATGTAAAGGTGTCAAGGTCTTGCATTTTATGCAAGTTTAGAAAAAAGTTAGGGTTAAAAGATTGTAGTGAAGGAACGCAAACGGTTCTATATAATTTTCATATTTTTTTTTTCTTTTTATGAAATATGAAAAAGTGGGTTCTCTTATTCCAAGAATATTTCTTTTTCTGTGAAACTTTCTTCACTTATATATTTTTTTTTCATACTAAAAAATAGGCACCTAATGTAGAAAAATATAAGTATTTAGAAGAATTTTCGGATCTAGGAAACTATTTTTATTATAAATTTGAATGTTTTCAGAATTATGTAGATATGACCCGTATCATCCAATCGATTATGGTATCAGAGAAACGGAAGTGTTGCAAAATAGCATAACCAGAGAAGGAGCTCCTTCGCCTCTGCCCCCGACTTCAATATCTGCAGCTTTTTCACTTCCGACGAATCTTTTACAACCTCCACTTCTTGCATCGATGCCACCTTTAATACAACCAGTTATACCGCAAACATTTTCAAATTCCAGTAGTGCAGGTAATCATTTTCTTCAGTTTTAATTTTTAACTTCTTTTCTCTGTTGAAAAAAATGTAAAGACATTTTAATGTTTACGTTTCATTGTTGTGAATAACAAAGAACTATAACAGAATGTATTCCTCATTATCAAAAGCAGCATCTCTATAAATTGTTCTTTTTATTGAGAAAAAAGCACCTCTGAGTTTTTCAGATTTCAAAAAAATGTATCGAAAAAATTATTTTATTTATAGGTATAAACGATACATACATATAAAGATAACAATGTTGTCATGAATAATAATTAAATACACGGTTTAACCATCATTCAGTTTAAAATGTAAAAAAAAAATAATTGTTTCTCATATCCACTGATTTTTTCAGATTTTCAAAACAAAATTTTTGTTATTTAAGGCTTTTATTTTTATATTAATTTTTTTTTTTAATCATGCCAGCATCATTTAATTAAAACCTGAGATAAACCGAAGATTAAAAAAAAATTTTCAATACTTTTGCTGCGATAAAAGGGTTTTTTTAAAATATACAAAAACCTCTGTAGATTATAAAGCTCTCATTTTAGAACAAAATTTCATAATAATTTTTTACGAAGCTTTTAAGCAAAAAGAAGCCTATTATATTTGAAATCGAAAAAGTAAAAAAATAAGAATAAAAATTATTTTAAAAAAAAGCGCTCCTACGATTTTTTTAATTGCATATCAAAACCATCCAAACATCATCCGAGGAGAAAATCCTGCAAAAAATTGTCTAGTATGTATACCATTAAGCCATTTCCCTTTCAGGGTAGGCGTGACACTACCCGATTCGGATAGTGTTTCTCGGTGGATAGTTCTTGTAGTTATAAATAACTACAAGTGTGGGCTCACCACA